>LUCM01004527.1:13873-26701 GCA_008360955.1 Fasciolopsis buskii | reverse complement strand
ATGATGATGATGATGATGATGATGATGATGATGATGATGATGATGAACGCCAGAAAATAAACTGTGAAACTTAAAAAGGCCTTCTGGTCAGGAAATCTACGATCTAGTGCAGAAACGAACCGCGAACACCTGAAACTGGGCCTGTCCAAAAGGCAGTCATGTGGAACTCTATCGAGTGTTTTTCTGAGGTGGACGAACACGGTGTCCGCGTGGTAACCCAAGGAGTTGGGGGGTGTCCAATGTTTCCGAGGCAGTATCAAGTTTGTGGCATACGACCACTTAGGGAGGAACTTCTGATAACCAGAACAAAGTAGTTGGTTGGCAAGTGGGTGACTTCTCAGCCTTTTGGCAACCACTTGCTATGTAACCATGTCAGCCACACAGGTCAAGCTGATCGGACGATCCTAGACAGGATTACCTCAAACACCATCCTCAAGCAGAGGACAGATGACTGTAGTTTCCCACTCATCAGGTAGCTTGGACAGTTTAGCAAGAGTTGACGCAGTACCAGAGTTAGTTCCCTTAATGCCATCGGGTGCAGTGAGTGAGGACCCGGGGACTGATTCGGTTTTACAACTTTGAGTGCTTACAACACCTCAACAACAGTAAAGCACTTGGCAGTTAGGGGCCCAATAACGACTCCACAGAGTGGACCAAAAACGCATGGGCGAGAAGCTCCGCCTTCTCGATATTCGTTTCAGCAGGGGTTCCAACCGACCCCAACATCAGAGTAACAGCATTTCCCCTGGTCCGTTTATGGATGTGCACAAATAACTATCTTGGGATGGTAGCCGATTCCATCGCGAAGGTGCTTTTGTAGCCCCTTCTCTTTACCAGCCTAATTCTGTACTTCTCCTACCCTCGCAGAAGGCCCATCAAGCCAGATTTCGGCGTTTCGGCATCGAATCTAGCTAACCATTAAACTATGGGAGCCCCGTAGCATGCGGTCTACGGTTCTTATGTGGGGTGAAATTCGAAACCAGGCTCAGCAGTCCCACCCGAATCATCACCCGTGAATCCTCCACACCAGCGGGACACTGGAGCACGCAGCTGCGAATCGCATCCCTTCGAAGTCCTCTTTCCAGACATTGGGTTCGGGATGTGGCTTCGGAGGTGGCAGTATTTCATGTCACCAGTGGACCATAAGTGCAGAGTGATCGCTAGCGCCAAGAGGAAGTGACTAATAAAATTGACATCCGACGACCTCGGGTACAATACCCAATCAAAAGTGGACGCCTGCAAAGCACTAATTCCATTGCGTTCAACAACTTGTTGGAAGAGCCAAATAATTAATGGTGACCAGTAGATTGGTAGAGAGGTCGACTCCAGGAAGGCAACATCCACCGACCCAGTTAAAAGTAAGTGCATAGAAGTCCCCCAGAACTATGGCGTAGTCTCCACATGCGCAACTAGTCCAGAATATCCGGGAACACAACTGCAGGAAGTCGATAACAAACGTCATTTCCGAAGAGTATAAGTCATAGCAATTCACCGAGTGTCTCAGGCTCACCCCAACTCTGGATCACAGATAGAGGCACACCATCAGCAGAGCACCACCGCTCAACTTCGTAAATAATCAATCGCACCGGAAAACTGTGTTTCGGACGATAGATATCGGAAACAGTGGCCAAGGTTATTACCACTAGCAAGTGTTATGATACGAGCAATTCTGAGCCATCCCACTTGTTCAAAAAACTGCGCACATTGGCAACTATTATTGCGGACAAGACCGAGGACGTCACGCTTGTCGCAGACTCACACGGCACCGGGCCCAGTCCTGGCCTGTAGAATCAAGGTCATCCTCAGCACCAGGAATATTCATTACACACATGGGGTAGCTTGTGCTACCAACACCTGCTTTGTGAACAGTACAGGGGGGATTTCGAACGGAGTCTCCCGTATGCCATACAAAAATCTCGGATAGAGGGGTTGTCTTTGAATCGGCTTTCCCACAACTCCCTAATTGCTTGCTTCATTTTGGGACGGTCATCACGGACTATTTCTTACCATAGCCGGGCATCTTCGCTCTTAAACGTCACGATTACCGAAAGATGTACTGAACCTGCTTCTTGCAGGCGAGTACTACTTCCAGGGCGCGAGGCGATCCATCTTCTTTAATTCAGGCTTAGACCTCGGTCTCTTGGGAAATAAACCACCATAAAGTAAATGGATTGTCATAGGATACAGATATTTAGATAAATTAAATAATTCTTAACCAACCTAGAGTGTTGCACGAAAAAAATCACGGCTGAAAGCACGATTTGTCATGTCCAGCACTAAGCAGTGCAAACCTGACGAACCCAACAGGGGCAAATATTTTCCGGCGAATATAAAAGCCAGAAAATTGATTGGAACTATAGACAGTATTTAATCTGAAAAATTGCTGGGCATTCAACATAATCCTATCAACCCCGGCCACTGACCTTGAACGTCGTCCAGTTTGTGCTCCACTCACCTACGTACCGTCTCCGGTGGTTTCCAGGGCTTTTAGTTCATTTCCGTTTTGCACAGAACAGAAGCTACCACAACGGTCAAGTGAGATTCCAAGTCGGCTTGCTATCGGAGGTTTTCCTTGTCTTTCAACACCACACAGGATGTGAGGTACTTTGTTTTCTAAAGGGCAAAGCTTTTGGGTCGGTATCATTTCGATAAATATGGGCACATTCGCACAATATAATCAGATATGCAAGGGGAAAAGTGAGGATTTGTTCTACGATCTAGTTTTGTCCCCATATCCCGGGGTTCCGTAATCCGAAATAGATCTAGAACCCGTTCGAAGTATTTCGCTCACGTGCAGCAAACATCACTGTCGTACAATCTACTCCAGGGCGGCGGGAACAAGTTGGCGAAAGCCTGGCCCCTGACTCTGGCCTGCAGTAACTCTTTTGCAGCCTCGGGCTATAGCCACCTGTCCGACCTATGGCGGCAAACTTAAAACGATTGATAGCACTGATTTGTCAGGTTTATCGAGTCTTCCCTGCTTCATCTACTTTCGATCGACCCCAGACCCATGTCCCGAAATCTTTGTGCATAACCTTTGCTTTGCCGTCCGGAAACCATTCTGAATGCCAGGCGTTTAACCTTCACTGTACACTACATGTTCTTACGATGTTATCGGACCCAAGATCGCACGCAGTACTTGAGGAAAGGATTCATCATTAACTGGTGCAACGACAGATGTTCGCTTGGAAATCTCGCGCATATTCACTGGCCAGACTTACCTTGTCGGCCATCACCTGGCACTGCCCAGAAGGCCGAGCGTCGTGTGTAACTGTAGCCTCCAAGTCCTGGACTTCCGAGACGCAACGCTGGAGCTTATTTCTGACTTGGTCTACTTTCGTGGTCAGCAATCAACACCTGTCAAGATTTGCTGGCGGATCCCATCGAGCCGAACGTTTTTTAGCTGCTTCTAAACCCCGGAGTATCTCCTGTCCTACTACTTTAATGGGTCCTTCAAAAATGAGCCAGGGGTTAGTTAATTTCTTTACCAAGTCAATTATTCGCCAAGGGAACAGACCAGGGCCTAACACAGACCCCGGTGTCACTCCACTCTTGAAACCTTCTGATCCGAAATCGCAAATGTCCGTCTGCCAAGAAAAGTTGCGGCAGCTAAGGAACTGCTTCACCCACTGCCCGGCTGACTTAGTCACAAAAGGCCTGCAATTCATGATCAGCTAGAAAACGATTTCCGAAATCGAAGGCTTTACTCAAGTCCAGGTAAGAGACCGCGACTCTTTTTTGCCTTCAGCAGTGCGCGGAGCTGTTTCAAACAAAAGCGCCAAGCGATTCGCTGAGTGCGATTTGTTCTTAATGAACCTTTGCTGCGTCGGAACTAAGAACCTGCAATTCACAAGGATTGGGCAACGCTGCTTCCTAATTATTCGGGCTAAGCACGTACTCAACATTGACACAAGACATACCGGCCAGTCTCCGTCAGCCTTTAGCCTAGGAGCGGCCTACTGGATTGACATCACCGTAGCCATTCCTCAATGCGCCAGAAGTTCTGCCAGTCTATGAGGCTCTCTGTAGAGCCTCGTTACAGGCCTGCGCAAGAAATTCGCTATAGTTTAGACAGTGTTTGGGGGGGTGCCATCTGGACCTGCCGATTGTTGCTTGTTCTGTGTTCTTAAAAGCCGACGCACATCATCTGCAGCTGCATTCAACCTACCTATTTGACGTACCGCTCCTATCCACCGGTAGGTCCCGGAAACGTCGGGATGCGCCTACCGGAAACGCTGTGAAGGATGAGTGAAGACATTCGACTTCCTTATCCATAAGAGCTAAAGAACCATCAACCCTCTCCAGGGTTCTCAAACATTTGCACCTGGCGTTCGTAGGCTGCCCAGATTGAGAAATTCTTGTTATTTTTCTTCGCATCTTTTGCCAATTAATTTTCTTGCATACGTTAAGCGCCCCGTTGCAATACGTGGATCTTGTCCGTATCTTACCATACGTGGTCCATGCACCATGGGATTCATAAACGCTTTATCGAACCCATAACTTCTTTCGGGATTCGATCACATGTTCTTTTGGTAAACCTCGGCGGACGGCGCTTATCCCCCAGCTCCGCTAGGTAACAAAAGTCTCCATTTGGTGCACTAATCTTCGTATTACAACCCACTTTTCCTCAATTGGTGGATTTGGACTCTCAGGGGTCCATCACATGCGGGCTGCTGCCTTTCAGTTTTCCCTTTTGTTGACCAGGAGAAAATTCCCAACAACTTTGGCACGTACCATGTCATGCTTTGCAAACGGTATCACTTGCAGACACTTGAATCTATGGTCATTTTGGTTTACTCCTTTATAATGCACAAAAGACAAAACTTTGCTTTTAACCACTCGGATGTCCGAGTTATTATAATGTCAGTAAGAGTTTGTATCCGTCAACACTACGCATTGTATTTTATTTCACAAACAAAGCATCACATATTCTTGAAGTTCTTGATATTTTACCCACGTTGATGACATGTCCCAGTAATAACTGGGATCCCAGAATTTGGTTTTTGGCAAAAGCAAAAAGTGCCAAAAACGAGGCGACGTACGTAGACTTCCGTAAATATGTTTAGAGCTATAAAGTGAGTCCAGCAAGAGGTGTAGTCAATTGAATGCGCATAAAACAAGTACAAGCCGAGGCGAACATCAATGATAAACGAACACTAGAAATTCCAAAGGGTCTTTATTATTCCAGAACTTTTTATAGGAGAGCAAAATGGCTAACCACTTGCGGTGACACCTGCAGTTTGGAGAGTGAGACACTAGAGAATTTGCTGAAAAGGGAAATAAACTTTGATTTATGCCGAGTGTTCCGCCTTTATTTTTGGAGGCCAACCGAGAGATACAGGAAGCAGCGCTGCAGAGCCGGTGTTCAAGGTAATCAGTTTATGGGGCAGGCTTCCGTAGGACTGGGGGTAACTGACAGTAGGACCCAAATGTTTGCCTTAAGGGTCCACTGGGAGAAGGCCTCCGTTGTTTTCCGGGGTAAACCTTATAGAAGACGTTTGAGAACGAACCGCAAATGACTTTTTACCATGTCTCCTTAAAGCTTCCGGATTCTGGCGGGTAAGGAATCTGTCTACTAGCCGCGAGGTGAAAAGGATGAACACCATCAACGAGCCCTTATGACTCGACATGAGTCAGGTGGGCAGATATTTAGGACGCGTATTCGGATCGGGTAAAGCGGTCATTCCAACCCGCGCACTAGCTGGAATTGAATTTGCGCTGCATCAGATCCAGTAGAACCAGCTACAAGTACACCTAAAATTGCCCAATATACTGTACTTAAACTCGCTCCCGACTGTCAGGCTCCCAGCGTTTTCCCACACTCACCTGGATCTCTAAAGCTGAGCACACACACGGGCAGCTGTCGTTAAAATGTCATTGCCCCTTGGGAAGCCCGACTTTTCCTGTGACTTTGCCGCGGTCCTAATTCAAGCACAGATATCTTTTTCCATACTAAGCTCTATTCATAACTTAACGCTGAATCACCTCATCAAGATGTGGCCTATGCATTAGAGTGTGATAAAACTTTTCATGTTGTGGAACATTTTGTAGTATCTTAGGTTCTAGCAGCCAAACCTCTGATTATCGCTTAGTTTGTGTAAATTCCTTAGAAGGCTGAGATTTACCCGTGACCATGGAAACGAGGCGTGAACACAGTATCCCAGAATTGACTTTGCAATAACTTTGTCGAAGAGTTTAATTTTTCTTTTTTCCAAAGAGAATGCCGCTCACCCAGGCCCAAACCCGCTATTTTAGCTGCACCGCTGAACACTAGCAAGTTTTTAGCCCCATCGTTCAGTCGTTGCTATACACTTGACATGTTAATGGACCGGAACACACCTGAATCCGTCCAGCCATTTCCCCTCGAAAGTTCGGAATACGACGCTCGGTTTAGTGCACCTTCCACTCGCTGTAACCTTGTCCTACCGCAGGACCACACTTGCTACTTTTTTGTCGATTGCAAAAAGCTACCATACATTGCGGAATCACTGCACAAAATCGTTGGTGGACATGAGAAAATCTGTAGGCCTTAATGTCGGTTAACTGATGTCGCTAGTGCTACCTCACATTAATGACAATAATGCTTTTTTCTTGGACAGTACCAAGAACATGTAGTGCCCCTGATCATGACATGCGACTATACTGAAAAAAGAGGATAAAATAAGCGCTCACTTTTAAGCGTTGGGAGCCTACACATTACGTACGTTAAGTCATGCATTTGGTAATAGCATAAATAGCAACACAGCCTCAAGCGGGGTATTTGAATCCAACGTGGACTTCTCGTCTGTTCCGTTTGGTGTAATTGTTCCGCATCTCGCAGGCTACCAAATACAAACAGCAAATCAAAAAAGACTGTTGACGCCACCGGAAAGTCCCTTGAGGTGGTAAGTTTTCTGAATGTTGGAAATGAACACAAAATGCAATTGGTTGAATAGCTGTAGCGTTGCAATAAAAAATTGCAATAAATCGAGGAACGGGAAATTTAAAGGTAGTATCCTGCGGAATGCGCAGTCTGATGAGCAGTGTATTGAGCGGGAACAAGCAGGATAAAACTCAAAATAATCGGAAGCACAGTGTGCTGGGAAAGGAAAGCGGCGGCATAGGACAGAAATTGTGTAATCCTATTTCTGATACATGAGGTCTGTTTTCGACAACTTTCGATTCCGTGAATTTCAGTCAGGTACAACGAGGGAGGCGGGGTTGGAAAAAGAAAAAGGGGGGCCGGAATCAAATCAGCCAATTTCTGGTGGACTCTTGTAAGGAACATTTGCCAGGAGAAGCAGCCTGTTGCCAAATTTCGTAGACCGGAATAAAGATTCATGAGAAATGGCGGTCCTCAGCCACTTTCGCGGAGTGTTAGATGCGTGCAGAACGTCAGCTGGTATCAGATGCTAACAACAATGCTTCCTCATCTGAGTCCGTTTTGTATGGGTTTGGGAGAAGAACTTTGGGAAGGAGGGAGAAGAAGCCACTGCAAAATGGTGCACGTGAACATAAGGACTAGAGGATTGTTTAAACCAACAGTCGATTTAGGCCTAGTGTTGAATCGCATCGTTTTAATTCCTCATTATGCGTCCCAGAAACAGCTACACCACCAATCCGGGAATCCGTGTGAACGTTTCTCAACCACACTTGTTATACTTAGCTCAAAATAATCGCACATTTATCTCCCATGAAGCGATGCAAATTAGGTCACCTGTTCACCTCAAGCCCATTTTACTGGTTGCTAGCTGTGCGTATGCAGAAAACACCCCTGATTAACCATTCATTTAGCAAAACCAGGTCAAAACCAAGTGGTTTCGTTAAACTAACAGTGATTTCGGATTTTTGCGAGGAGTTTGGGCCTGTGGTGTTAAAAAAACACACAGGTCTATCTTATTAAATTGCTTTCCTCACCCTTATTCACCCGGTGTTCTTTGATTCATCTAACCAAATTATCTCGCCACTTATACGCATCACCATGGTTGTCCATTATTGCTCAGAAGACAAGATTATGGGTACAGGCAAATGTAATGAAAGTGTTTATTATGACAGGTAGGAAAATGTACAGGATACTGTCATGGTCCTTGATTCGTGCAAAATTTTCAATTTTGCTTGGGGAAAAATGAAAACAAGGTCATTTGTGCGAAAATTGTATCTCTAATGGAAAATTAATGTGTCCAGTTGCAGTTTTATGATAAGCTAATTTGTCACAGAGGAAATATTCCTAAACTAAGCAAAACGAGCATGCTGACTGGAACAAATTTTGCGTTGTTCCTAGCAGTGTGCGTATCATGACGGCATTGCCACACCATGCATATGCACACATATGAATACCCTTTAACTTCCAGCGTTTTGATGTTCTTTGAAGTGTGTTAAGGCATGGTTGCTCCATTCTCGTCCTTACGGAATGGTTGTGCAATTTGATTCAGGCTCTACGAATAGGATGCAAGAAAACATCTTTAAGTGGAAAGGACAGTGTGGTTAATTCGTAACTCCTCTTTAATTCGGCTTCACCTCCATCACGGACGTTGATGGAGCAACTCTGAATATGCCCGTCAATTTCTTTTGCCAACGTCCCCCGTGAATGCCACCAGGTGTACATAGAATCTAAGTACTAGCTCGAAAAATTGCCGCAGTACTTAACCTTCAGGACAGCAGTAAACTTTGTTAGTTAGGAGCGTTTTGGTTATGCTGCCTTTTTAGCAACAGAGTAAGCTCGAATAGTCCAAAATGATAGATTTTATATTTCCAAAAAAATCCCCTGAAGTCTCATTACACAATCGGGCGAAGAGATCTGACAATGCGGTATATGAAAGTGTAATTACCACGTTTTCGTATTCATCTAAGGAGCTCAACTCCTTATCCAAGTTTTGAAGCTCCTCCAAAATGAAGCACTGCTTGGATTTCAAGAATGCCACTGATGTAACCTTTGTGCTAACAGTGGGGGTCGCCAGTGCCAATGCTTTAGTATCATCCAGGAGTTTCAAATACAGGGCACTGCATTCTTTGCGATCTGCGCAGCATCATTAGTCATAGCAGTAATTATGGATAACATGATGCTGTGCTGCTGTTAGACTTCGCCGTTGCAACCAAGATTCCCAGTAGCCTTTCTCTGACCCATGTTCTTTATTAGTGATTTTAATTTTTGAGTTTACCTAGCAGCATTTCTCATCGGCTCAAGTGGAAGGGGCTATGAATGGGTCGTCGAGGATGGACGATTTGCAGATAGTCTAATTTCTAATAACCTGTGGATGTAAAATAATTCAACACAAATGGATGACGCAGTTCATGGTTCCATGTGGGCATGTTGTTCATATTAGAAAGTCGCACTTGGATGTAGTTCCCGGGGAGAAGAACGGTGGAGGGTCTAAAATATGAGATGATATACGCTACAGGTGAAATTAAACGGATGGTGTAAGTGATTACATCTACAGTGATACAAAATCCCCTACCCCAATTCGGTAATACCCAGGTTAAACTGTAGTTATATATCGTGCTAATTCCAACAGTTCCTGCCACTTTACTGAGGTGAGTAATATTTCTTTAACAAAATTTATTGTTTTCCTGCGGCGGACCAAGGAGAAACCACTCAAAATCATCTCCCTAAAGGGCAAAGCAAAAGAAAACAAGATGACACTTAACTGCGAAGTCAGTGAAGAAATCTTTTACCATGAAAAGTTAGTCGTACATAAAGGTTTTGCTACCCCCAGGTTATCATTGAGCCGCCGTTTGACACACTAATGACAATGTTCAGAATGCCCCTGCTTTTTGTTCCTAAAATAGTTAATAATCGATAATAATTGACAGGGGCAATGATAAGCCAAATTCAGTGATTGGTTTATAATGCTCACTTTTAAATGTGATATTGTACGCTGTTTCCAAAGGACATAAAAAAGATGCAAACGGAGCAGATTACTGTGCGACATGGGACCAGCAATTTCCAAACTGTGGTTTCGAAGAAGGGCTTAAATAAACCATGAAGAAATTGGCGCATTAACTGCAAAGAAAAAAATTATTTAGCATCTCCATTTGCAGCGAATCACTTCGTGATGAAGTGTGTCATCTATTAGCAGCCTGAGAATGAAACCACACAAAACCTGCTCCAGAAATTTGTTTCTGTTCCACATTGGCTAAGACGCTGTTTTCAGAAGCTGACCTCAACATATTTTTTTCATTAAGATGCTCAAAACCCTTTAGCCGCCGGCCTCTCGCGATCTGCTTTGAGCTACTTTACTCACTGACCCCGATAATGTCGATCACCGCCATACAAGTACCCTTGCTACCTACGTGGAACATATCTCCAACGATTAACAGTCGGACTAAAAGTGGAACAGCGCCAATTATTCCCCCCCACAGATTCTATTGCCCATTATCTGCGGCTTTCACACTCCACCCTCATGAACATTCAGCTGACTATGCCTCGTCAATCATTTCTCGAGTCACTGCCGAAATAAGCCCTGTACCAAGGCACTGTAGATCGTTTCCATGTCTCACAACAACCCCGCAGGTTAACGCCTTATCACCGTAACAGCGCTTGTCCCATACCAACATTTTTTCCTGGGATATACCGCCAAATGATTCGTTAACTGTGTATTAAAACTACTTCAAAGACCGTACCGGAGCTGGAGCATTTTGCTCCTCTGCCCACTGCGGTCGGCCAGAAAGATGCTCAGTTATGCTAACAACAGATCGCTGTCTGAAAACAATTGCCGACATGAGAAGCCCTCTACGTTCCTCCAACCTCGATGTAGCACTTGTAACAGAAAGGTGTAAGACAGAAGCCTCAGTCATTGACAACTTCTCTGTGGAGGGCTGCGAAAACGTTTGCAGATTCCGTTAAGACAGACGCTGAGGTTGCCTCGTTAACTAAAACACAGTATTAATAGCTCCAGGATATTTGATTGCTAACCCTCTGATGGCCACAATTCATATGGCCGACCCTCGTGGTCAGAGGGCATCACGTAATTCTAGGTTACATATACCGCCCTACTGGACGAGTGGCCGCAAAAGTGAACTCCCATGGGCTGTTGCAGCTTAAACAGCAACCGCAATAATAAATATTTCCCTATTTGCACGTAGCATGCGCAAGCCAACGTCAAACTTGTACAGGGATGATGCCGAGGAAACCCGAATAACAGAAATCAAAAGGAAGAAGTGGCTGAGTGCAACTTTGAATTGCTCGGGAAGTAAAATGCAACGTATAATCAGATCTCGCAAGGCAAAAGTACGACAGTTAAAAATCAGAACTGAAGAATGCGTTTAAAAAGATTATGCACAGCTCCCTGGGACATATATTGAGCACCGGACTACGAGTTATCTCGTGTTTAAGTGCACTAAATATGTGTACATCCTGCGCAAAACTTGGCCAGAGCCCCATGGTGGATGTCGACATATGGCTGGAGTCCCTGAACATCAAGTGCGTCAGATAATGAACGGAGAAGGATATGAAGGGCGCTAAAAATGTGATAGCTGGATTGGAGTTAGTCGAAGCCAATCAGAAGGTCATGCAAAATGGATAATTTGATCGTGTTTAACAAAACTAAAGGGCCGATACCATGTTGCAGGCTGCGGAATACCTTCAAGAATATACTAAATTATTTGAGGCATGAGATTTTGTTAATCATTCTGCCCAAAGGGAACATGTAACTCTTAAGACTGCTGATTGCATTCATAAGCCTCTGGTGGTAAGCTGGAATGAGAAATACAGTGGGGAAGAACAGTTTATGTAAGAAGTAAAAACAGATCCTAAATACACTAGCCGAGAATGTTCTCTACAATGTCATATTTTGGTCCCATTTTCCGATGTTAGCTGACTTTGTGGGTTGGAAACTAGAAGAATTGCACAGGCCATTCAAACGGCACCAGCAACTGTCTTTGCCCAATAGTAACGATCCCTCTGAGTAGAGGTATCCAAGGCACTCGGTGGAGCGGTTTCGGTTGAACGTACTAACACTGGAGCGTCAGATCTGGCTACCAGCGTCCTAGCAGGAGTTAGAAGCCAGTAGATTTGGGGTTGCCCCTACGTCGGCGGAACCAGTAACAACGCATCTAGCATGGTTGTGGGATCTATAACATAAAAGAGGGAAGTAGTCCGGCTTGGGTGCCAGCTCCGAGTTATAATGACTATCGAACAGGAGACAGCAAACCCGTAGCATGATGCTTCTTTTGCTCAAAGTTCGTAAAGGACCTGAGCTATAGCAGCAGTTTTAGGGTTATCAAGAACGGCCTGCTCAACGCCACCAAGCCAGTAAAGAGAATAAGCTGACTAGAGAAGGATGGAGCACACAGGCCGACGGTGTTGAAAATGACAGAAATTGATTGCAGCATTAATCCATCCAATAGTATGTTGACACTATGGTCAACCCAGTTTCGGAACGGCTCAATGGTTATTCACCTAAGTCAATCGTAACGAGGGTACATTCACTGAAGAGAGAATGGTAGGTCATAGAATGTAGTAGTGTGAAGGTTCAAAAAAGTGGGGTAACAAAGGGGGAACCGGAATTCCGAGAATCCTAAGTGGTGAGCGCAGTGAAGAATCGGTCATGAACTAGAATTCTAACCCATGGCCTTAGGACTCATCTATCTCAATTGAAGCTTTTGTCAGGTCACTTAACGGTAGAACATCTAGTAACTTTGCCGGTTGGGCATAGAGCTGGGGTGAATTTGAGCACGACCGCAGGGAACTGGGGAGTTTCTTCCACAGTTTGGGGTAAGCGTCTGTGCAGAATTTTGCCCTGATCGATAAGTCGGGCAAGCGGCGTTCCTAATGACCATAAAGCAAAATGCAAGGTTCGACTCGACCAAGCCAGTGTTTGGAGACAAAGCTGCTCGCATCCAGCCTTTTGC
>LUCM01004526.1:0-10457 GCA_008360955.1 Fasciolopsis buskii | reverse complement strand
CAACTGATGGCAAGGCTATGCTCGTGGCTGGTATAATTCTGTACACATTTGGGATAGATCTGTTTGCATATTAGGTATAGTCAGAATCACAAGGAAGGAGAAAAAGTAAAGAAAGAGAAAGGAAAAAGAAACTGTGTAGAGTTCACTACGCATAGTAGTTTTTCCAATTCCTACCTTCACGTCATTGTTTTTCTTTAGGGATCCGTGGTACCTCTGTGGATTTGGTAACACTCAGTTACCTAAACCAAAGTAGTAGATTGATTTGTGGCATCCTAACCCATCCCTCTAACCACGTAATCTGACCTACAAGGTGGGAGGAGGAGTTGAAGGTCTCGTTACCCATTGGTGCCCGGTAGCCAATCGGATGAGACCAGACACTTTCCGCCACAGATGCCGGTGGTCGGTAACTCGATACTGCCGGGTAGGGAACAACACCGGAATTTGTGAACTCTACCCGGGTTGATATTCAGTCACCTAACGGCGATCGCTAAAATTGACGAAGTGGCCTTAAAACATTTTACATACTGCTAGGTTGTAATGTGAAATTCCCTGGAGTTTCACTCAGTTTGAGTCACATTCTGTCTCTCATGAAACTCGGCAGATATTCGAGAAAATTGTGAGGATAATCAATGGTCTGATAAGGAGTTTGCTTATCATTATCTTGAAGATGGACCTTATTTGCGCCCTGGAGACTAAAGGGGCATGTTCCTTCTACTGCACTCATGCATATGAGTTGCGGAACCAACTGATGATGCTGTATCCTGATTCCCCTCATTCGGTCGGCTAAGATCGCCGCATCTGTGTTTGTTTCTGTCCTCAGAGAAAGGCATGTGAACGTTCTTTCAGATTTTAAAATTAATGGTAACCTAAAACAGTACTTAGTTCTGATCACGGTTGTTTGAATAGCTTATCGTTACAGCTTTTCGACAACTTAGCCAATTCTTTCGGATTCGTGTCCCAGCTTACCTCTAAAGTGACAGTTGTATTCACCGAAGAAAATGCCAAGAAGGCAAACGATGCGCATCGTGGATTTGCGTACGAAAAATGTAGCCCATATATTGTTCCGTTCGGTTGGTTGGTTGTACTTTGAGTTAACTATATATTAGATTTACCTTGTATTTTTGCTTATATAGTGAAGAAAAGAGATGGTGCTTTTACTTGTCCAGCTGTTTTGATTTATTTTGGGCCATATGAATTAAAAAGCCGACTTTTCTTGTCACTAGTGTACTTCGCATATGGGTCGATGAACAGAATTTTCCCGAAAGCATAATCAGTTTAACAGCTATTGCCGCTCTTCAGATATGCGAGCCCGGTGCTCTATTGTCCAGCCATCCCCATATGCGCCTTTCTTTTATTACGTTGAAACTTGAATCTCATTTGAATCGTTAGGAACCTGTATGTATGGTGAACCCAAGAAGAAATCACACAGTAGTTCGTCGGAATTTTTCGGATCTTTGTGTCCTCTTTCTGGAAATTAGCTTCATTTGACCGACGAATCATCGTGCGATTGATACACTTATTCATATACATGCTGCTGATGATTCGAATGAGATTCTGGTGCCAACTGAGAGATGCGTCATTGAAAATGTTTTTTATTGAACGGCGGCCGTGATCCATGGTATCCAAAATGCCACCATTGAGAGCGCCGATCACCAGATTTTTCTACCAAACGCAAGTCATTCTTCATCTTTCGACAGCGGGTGTGCAGCACTCTTAACATAGTAGACTTTTTTATAACACTCAAAACATGATTTCAGTGAAGTGGGCATGCTTCATAGCCGTTGAGTCCACCGTACGGCATCCATGATTTTGAAATTCGGATTAGCATAAAATCACATCGTGTGGGGTAAAGACCCGGCGAGAGCTAAGTGTGGTCCACTTCCGATTATTTTATCATTTATTTGCAGAAGTTTGAGTTGCGATCATGTGGCATCAAAACCATGCTGACGGACGAAAACAACAAGTGAGAAAGAGGAAAAAAATGAAAACAACATGTATGATTCACCACATATGACAGTTTCTCGGTCCCCCACCTCCTTGGCTATCCTTCAGAATCCGACTTTCCTCTGTGGGCTTGGTACTAGCCGGTTGACCAAACCGATTTAGGGGACGGCAATCCGAGCCTTTGACCAAATGGTCTAACATGCAAAGCTGCGGGGTACCGTGAGGGTCGCGTAACCCACTGCTCGATAAGTTCATACACCCTTCGGATGGGGCTAAACATCCTGAGTATCCAGAATATCCCCGAACCACAGACAGCGGTACGCATGATGCTGTGTGCTTCCTACGCCACCTGTCGCTGGCTTGGAGTCAGGATTTCACCATCTCCTATGGCGATTGTTTGAGGCCAATGAACAAGGTGAAGGGCTCTGGGGATTTGCCTTCTTCATCCTACTCTTCTGGGAATTTCTCCATTAGTAGCAGGATCTGTAAGACTTATTCAACAAAGACTGTTTGTGACGTATTTTGAGAGAGTAGCCACATCGGAATCTGAAACACCTACCTTCTCTGATCTATTCTAATTTGACAGACACTTAATCTACTTGACCAAGGCACGAATATACCACGAACTCTCAGCCCCTCAAAAGGCGAAATTAAGTGAGCGTTTCATCCAACCAGCGAAATATGCAGCTTTTACATTGGCGCGTACACATTCCGAAAGAAAATAAACGTGACACCCTGAATATCTGGATCATTGAATAGCGAGAATGTCAGATGAGGTAGCGTAAATACAAGATTGCACAAAAGGTACACACCTCTGTAGTTGTCTTCACGGTCTTTTGAACGTTTTTGGGTTTATGAGATTTATGGTTCTGGAACTAATAGCTTAACAGTCATTTTAACAGTATGATACTTTGAGAGTATTTCTGCTTCCTGTAATCGACTAACGTTGCCCAATCTTGGAGGAATAAGCAGCAAGACAAGTTTTCAGACATTTTTATCTGAGCTCGGACTTCGTTTTGTTTTTGCTGTGTATGTTCTGGAGCGTTGGGAGTTCCACTTCGATGTCGCTTTCTGTCTCCCAAACGTATGGTTGGAATGTTTGAACACTTTCCAAAGAGCTACGAACTGTGTATTCATACCGTTCATTATGTTGATTCTAATCAGTTATTCACTAAGTAACACTGCCATTGTCGCCGGACACAAGTTGCTCTTCAGTGGTTTCATAACTGAAAATTCACTTGCCGCTGGCCTCTTATATTCCCGTTATTTACTAGATTGGCCAAAGATGCCACAGGCCCTCCTGATGAGGAGTCGAAACCTGTTATTTCATCACCTCGACCAAACAGATCCGCCTCGTTCGATATTCATCTGCCATCCGAAATGGAAGTAGCTTCCACTCAGGTTACAATTCATAGTTCGCCTTCTTTGCTGTCTACTCAAAAATCCGCATCTGATACACACGCGCTCCATAAGCACGATCAGAGAGAACCTCCGACCACCGCAATGGAATGCGACTCAGGTGCGTTGGAGTCCACTGGTGCATCTATGCGAACAGGTGATGAGTTTGTCATTGAACACAACAAGGAAGAATCCGTGTCTGCTAACTCGGATACTTCTTCATCCACTTCCGCATCGCCTGTTCGCACTAGTTTAAGACGACGCCCATCTTCAAATACTGTCAGCACATCAGTTCGAGGTCGACCTCATGGTCGAGGTTGTGGGCGTGGACCTGGCCGCCCCAGGGGACGAGGTCGTGGTCGTCCTAGCAGAAGTCGCGCTCGTTACTAGAATCTCATATGCAAGGTAACTGTACATCATTGCTCACCATACATTCTTCACAATATTCAGTCCTGTATTCTTAAATCCAAGCCAAATCAAAATATCCTATAGATGTACAGAACTTAGCGTTTTCCATGTTTCTGATCTCTCCGGATCAGTGATTTCAGTGCACCTTTAGTTTACCATTTGTTAAACATTCTGCAAATAACGGTGTGTATTTTTCGCCTTCACTTCAAAGCTGACATTTAATCATGCATGCTTTGACCAACATTCAGTTCGATTTCGCACAACCTGTAACACGTTATTTGTTGGCCATCTGTATGAAGACTATAAATTCTCACTGATCAACCCAATCCATTTACTTGCATGCACCAGGACGATTGGATCCCATTCACGTTGTGACCCAAAACAGTTGTCTTTCTCTTCTGTTAACCGCAGTAATAACCCACTGGGTATTGTATTTATTGTTACTGTTCCATTCGGAATGTGCAATAATGAAAAATTAATGTCTTCGGTTTTCTTGATTTAATTCACTATGTGCCACAAATTTTGCCCATATCCACGTGGCAATGAAAATCTAACGAATATTCAATGTCACAACTCACGATTCACCCCATTCACGGTAATATTACTCATGCGGTGGTTCGTTTCGAATTTCTCAACCAATCACTTTGCGCTGAAATGATTGCTACCTCCCACCACCATTTTCTACATGGAAATGGTAGGATGGTATGCAAACGAACAGGAAGTCCTGGGTTACAAGCCGCGCAGATGAAGAAATTCTGATGCTGTAGCACTAGGGACAGAAGCAGCTGGCCGTAACTTGTTAACGTTCACTGTTCCTTCACTGCATACCAATAACAGAAATAACGGTTTGTTGTGAGTAGTTGGACATTCAGTATTACACTAAGGTATGCTTCATACGGCATAACTGGTCGAATTAATTTCAAGAATACATGGAAGCATTGCACAGTTGTTCCATCCATCTTAGAAATCATCAGTGGTATTGCCATTTAGTGGAGTTCAGTTAAACTCGGAGAATCACCTTGAGTAGCCCGGAGGCCCGTTCGTCTCGAGTTAGTGACCCAGTTAGGAAGTCAGGTCGAATGATTGCTTTAAGCAGCCATTTGGGTGGATATTCAGCGAGACAAACACAACATTAGTGACAGAATGCAAATGAAGAATAATATGCAAAAAAATTCCTGCATCTTGGGTTGGATCGAGCCCCAGTTCATGAAGTCTGTTATTATAATTACCTAGAAAGCTGGTAAGGTACGACACAGCTGAACACCTGTGGTCGGAAGTTCGCCCATAAATCTCTTTGTATCTGTAGCGTGTAGAGAAAGAGGAAATGCTTTTGCCAAAGTAATTACAGGGTGAGTGTTGTGGGTCAATAAATTTTCGCATGCTTTGTTGTGGTTCAGTACAACAGAGTCCCTTAGAGGTTCTGCTGGTAATCCATTTGTAGGCGATAGTTGCCTGGGTGACCGTTTGATCTTGTTGATGTCTTTATTTCACAAGCCAAGGAAAATGACAGAAGAGGACGACAACTGATTAAGTGATTTGCAAGTAAGATCGAAGGTGTTGAAAAAACTTCAAGATACGGATATATATATATATATATATATATATATATATATATATATATATATATGCATAGCAGCATGGTGTCAGCTCAACTGCATTCAGATAAAATTGTGCAGAATGATTATGGGCAAGGAAACAACGCTGTGTTATTAATATTATATCATTCACAATAAAGGAATTTTTTGTTTGTTCGTCGTACACTTTTTGATCTATTTTATTTTGAATTTCATGGAGCGTAGGTACTGCGGCGAAGCCATACAGCGTTCGCACCACTGACTTTGATTCTGATCCATGTCTCTGTGTCTGCAACCGGGATAAATCCTTTTGTTTGGACCCTGTTCATAAAGACGAGAAAAAACAAACGAAAGTAACTTGTTCGAATCTTTGAGGTAATTCGGATGTTGTGGCGACCCCACGGATATCTCAAATAGTAAACGCGTCTGTATGTACAAAGATGTTTCATCCAATATGCGATCACATTTCGAAAATTAACAACATATATCTATTTATAGCTTTCGAAAATAAGATCCGGCCTAGATCCAGTCCAATCTCGTCACAGTGAGACTTTATTTTGACCTTGTGTGATGGGTTGCTTAATTCCATGACCCAACGAGCTCTACAGGACGGCTTATCCCAGGTTAAAGGTTCATCATGTCCGGAAGGTCAATGAGTAGAGGCCCGACGAAGTAGCCTGCTGGTCCTCCAGGTTGGGAGTTGATTTGAGCAGACAACTCAGTCGGAAAATGGTTGAAAGAGTAATGACCTCAAGCGGACGAGCTCCCACCCTCCGTCACACTGCTTCTTATTGGAATCAATGGCTTTGATGGAGAATTCTAATCGTTGTCATGCTTAACCGCTGGAATTGGTAGCAGTACAGGCAGCCTGGCTCCTATGGGCTACTTCTCTGCAAAGAATTTCGGAGATTATCGGTCGTCACGCGGAATCATGACTGCTCTGCCCATTGTTTTGAATAGGGCGGATAGTGACATATATGCTGTTGCACCGAGTTATCTTTTTCATTCAACCTGTCTTCTTTCTCCAGCTGACTCTCCTTGCTCACTCCGCTTATCCATAATTTCTCCGCTGATAAAATTCCTGAAACTTGTCGTGGTTCGTTATCAAATAGCTTAATAAGTGTCTTTCAAAATGTTAGCTCACGTTTTCTCAATCATTGCGGTTCTCTAGGTCTTAGCTGCTCTAACATACGCAATGTCGTGGAAACCGGCAAACATGACTCTTTTGAGCTAAAAAGGAATTCATCGGTATGTGATATGAACCACATCACTTGAATGCGAATTCAGGACTCGGGTCACAGTTATTCTCGACTTGAAACGCGCCTCCGAATCAGTCGATCGAACAGCGCTATTCAGTGCTCTTCGTCAGAAGGACAAGCCATAGAGCTTCGTTTTACTCCCATCCGTCTGTTCTCCTAAGGATAAACAATGAAATACCAGCGGTGTTCAATAAGTGTCCCGTCTCCATTTTAGTTGAAGTTCGTCATCGACGAGGTGGTGGAGCTCGCTTCAGGAGGTCTTTTGGGTGTTAGCGTCGAACCACAAATGGGGAGCGACTATGCGACCTAGGTTATGCAAAAGAAATTGCATGCTTGTTCGAGCCTGCGGTACGTGCACTAGCCATACTCGCAACGGCTGTAGTTCTACTCACTGTGTTTCTCACGTTCACAGGTCGAGGTCTTAATAAATGACTGGGTGACAGTAGTACGGAATTTGATACTGGGTGGGTAGAGATTAACGAATTTCGATCGTTTCACTTGCCCCACCAGGTGTATGACTACGGATGACATAGTATCGCGACATTATGGGTGATTACGGGTATGTCCAAGGCTCGGGCAATATGCACCTACCCCATAAGGTCGTTTGAACTATGCGGCAATACGCACAGTCATGTTCTATGATTCTGACACATGGAGTTTACGTGCTGAAGATCTCCGACTGTTGTCTAGTATCTCTAGGCTGGATGAAGTGACCGTCATCATCACCATCATCACCGTTCAGCATCAAACAGCAAGGCAACCCTCACTGACCGCTGCCTTTCCCCAGAGTTACACGTTTATATAAAAAGAGTGAATATCCAACGGGAACAGGGAGTGGATCTACACAGGAGAGAAAAGATGAGATGCTGCTGCAGCCAACACGGAACACAGTCTAGCTGTACAAACGCACTCTTTCAATCATTCTGATTCGATAGAAAATGACAACACGATCCTTCCAAGGAATGCAAGATAGGGCACGATGTGGCAGACGAGTGTTCCCCATACGCAACACGTGACCCAACCAGCGTAGTCTAATCAGTTTCATTCGATGAAACAAGGTATTTTAGAATTGGCACCAAGTACTAGATTCCTGAACTCCACATGACTCACCCGGTCACTCCATCCAATACTAGCGATACTACGAAGATATCGGTCATCGAGAACGTCCAAGCGACGAACATCTCTGGCACGCATACTCCATGTCTCGCAACCGTACAACAGAACTGAGTGCACTGCAGCACAGTACACACGACCATTCAAATTCAGTGAAATATCACGGCGACACCACAAGTGCTTCAGTCCAGCGTAAGCTGCCCGAGCCTTGGATATCCGCATACTCACCTCCACTACCGAGCTATTATCGTTCGACATGCAACTAACAAGGTAGGTGAAACGGCCCGCAATCATCAGTTGCTCTCCATCTAGTTTAAAGTTCAACACTATTGTCGTCCAACCCCATAACAGCACGTCACACTCTGAGGGTGCACAGCACATTCCAAACCGAGCTACAGACCTCAATAGTCTGTCTAGTGCACGTTGTGCATG
Source organism: Fasciolopsis buskii (assembly GCA_008360955.1). NCBI lineage: Eukaryota > Metazoa > Platyhelminthes > Trematoda > Plagiorchiida > Fasciolidae > Fasciolopsis > Fasciolopsis buskii. The sequence goes on along the minus strand of LUCM01004526.1, from coordinate 2,329 downwards.
GTCCGCGGATTCGAACAGGCACACAACGTCCTCCGCGTAACCTAGGTCACGCAGCTTTCCTCCATTTCCCAGTTCGACTCCTACATCCCGGAGGCCTCCTAAAGCATCTTCCATCACCTCGTCCATAACGAAGTTGAACAGGAATGGAGAGATGGGACACCCTTGTTGAACGCCACTAGTCGTCTCAAAAAAAAAAAACTTGACAGTTCACCGTATACCTTAACGCGACCATAGGTATGCGAGTACAATGCTCGCAACAGGTTCACAAACTTCGTTGGCATACCATTCCGGTGGAGAGTACTGGATAGTGTTGGTCGATCCACTGGGTCGATTAGCTCTGTCCGGTTTACCGCGTTGAATGCAGCTTTCAGGTCGAGAAGAACTACGAGTGTAGGGCGACGGTGTGTGTGGCACCCCTCAAGCAACTGCCGAAGCGTAAAATTCTGGTCGATACAATCTCGACCTGGACGAATTCCGGCCTGCTGTCCGCAGATGTTACTCTCGCGAACCGGTACACCATTATCGAAGCTAAGAACTTAGTAATTATCGGAATTAAGCCAGTCTCACAATGATTGCTACAGTCACTCCGTGTTTTCCTTCATGAAGATTGGTACAATCAGTGATTCACTCCACAATAACGGAATACCATCCTTGTTCCAAATATCACGAATCAAGTATATGGGTGATTTCCACCCAATTTGAAAAGAACTGGTAGGGCTTCATCGGGACAGGGCGCCTTCCCCCTCTTCAGAAATCGGATATTCGACTCTACTTCCGATTCCGTTGGAAGGGCCAAGAGACAGCTCGCAAGGATTCGCGGCCGCAGATGTCGGCCTAAATACGTTAGCGTGTGGCCAGCTAAACTGATCCTTGAAGTGCTCTGTCCAACGGTCCAGCTTTTGTTGTCTACCGCCGATGAGCTCCATTTCTATCGCACACGATTTCACTAACCGAAGTTCGCCGCTCACCGCTGTCGCGATTAGGCTTAAACAGTCTTTGACTGTTACCTGAAGTGGCCGCTAATTCCATTTCAACGGTTACCCTAACTCACCAGTTATCACGGTCATTCAAAAGGCTTATCGTCAGTTGACGCTGCAGTTGTCAATCCATCTTATTCACCTTGTAGTTTGGGAGTTGGCATTCGAATCAGTCGATCGTGCAGTATTTTGACGGTGCCTCTGAAGTGAGCATGTGCCACAAAGACTCGACTATCTTTTTCATTTGTTGGATGCAAATATCCGAAACCGAGTTCGCGTTTACGATGATGTTTCAACCGAGTTCATCACGAAAGGTGATGTCTGTCAGAGTTCTTCTCGTTTACCCATTTTTGTGATTCACATGACCATGTCTTCAAATGAAAATAGTCATATTGCAAACAGTAAGTACGTGGACAATGTTGTAATCCTCAGTGAAGACCCGAGTAGGCTGCTGGATTTTCCCCATCATTTAAGCAAGAAATATTTGGGACAAGTTTTGCAACTGTAAATTTCTAATTTTAGTTGCTCGATTGGACCCATCCTCAATGTCACCATCGCACGGCGTTACACGACAAATCAAGTGCTACTGTTGGTATCTTTCTCACTGAATTTTACTTCCCTACACAAAGAATGGATACACAGGGCGGACAAGTAGTAGACCGAAGAGACGAGAAAAAAACACCGTAGTGCCCTACAGTCAGATTTCAGTTTTACTGCAGAAAAAGATTTTACCATCGCTGGCTCAACAGAAAGTGACCCATTGTGCACCAACCGCTGCCGATATTTCAATTTTTCTACCTAACTGAATGACGCTTCTTTTGATTCCAAAGACAAATCGGAGACAACTAATTTAGCTGAGTCCGCTTAGCATTTTCCTATTCAGTGCTGCCACGTCACCTGCTGACAGTCAAGTGGCGACTCTCGACTCCGTGGGAGGAATCAATAACGCGACACGATATGGCAGGCAAGCGTTAGCCACACGCAGCAGATGACCCAAAGAAGTCTGCCAAGCCGATCTTCTGTGGTAAAATATCCCCTAAAGCGGTACCTACTACTAGATTCTTAACCTTCAAATTGTACATGCGGTCACTCCACCCGGCCACATCAAGACACCAACTTGACGTGGTGTGACGCCTTGTTTGCCTCCACGACCCAATGAAAAATGTAAGATGGCTTATCTCAAGCGGAAGATCCAGTTAGTCTGGAAGATCAATGGGAATAAGCATGGCAAAGTAGTATCTTGGTCCTCCCAGTAAGCGGTTGATCTGAATTGCCCGCTCAGTCCGAAATACGAGCGGAAAAATAATTGATACAAGTAGATGAACTTTCACTCAGCCATGCCCCGCTGCCTT
>LUCM01004525.1:50976-78465 GCA_008360955.1 Fasciolopsis buskii | reverse complement strand
TATAACAGAGCATTGTACACTCAAAAGCTGTGTGAACAAAGATGAAGGGAAGAAAAGCTGTAGGGTGGAGAGTAAAAATATTTATGTAAAGGAATGCACCAGTGGGACTTAGCGATCTCACTTAGGAGTTCCGGAGATCTTTGAAGGGGCCTTGATGAACTCAGCCGGGTAATATAACGAAAACCGTTCCCATGCAGTTTTTTATGTTACGAACTGACAACCTTGGATCATTCTCAAACCAGTACCTGCCAAACTTTCTGTAGGGATGCTCAACAACATGGGTCAGCCACCTCAATTCACCCAAATTCAATGCCCGTTCCGCTGATTAGGCTCAAATTAAGTTGCTGAAAAATCCCATCATATTTTTGTTGTAGTTCGAAACCACTATTGTTCGAACACCGATGGTTTTGTGTGACCTTTGTCCGTAATGATCATTTTTCGAAGACATACGGGAATATTGATCTCACTCAATCGTCGATCGACACTCCGATATCACGCCGATGTCACAAATCTCTGAAATTGGCAAATGCTAATCGCATATTCTCTACACGTAAAAACGTAAGACAACCTGGTGGAATGCAGATGTTCAAATAGGACTTGTTTAATTCCCTCCTGCACTCCTATCTCTCAATCATTGACAGCCGAATTCCCCTGTTCTTCTATATACATATAATACAAATTGTAAGTAGCATCGGGGTGGGTGAACAAACTTTCCCCGGAAGCATGAGATCGGTCTGGGGGTTACTGCTGCTCACCAGGTATGCTTACTCTTATCCAAATACTATTTACGATTTCCTTATACACATATGTATATTCTGGTATTATGCAGCCCTTGGTCACAAGGTTGGCTTAGCACAACTGACAAGATATATCAGCGAATCAAGATTATGGTTCTTCTGTGGATCCTTTAACGAAGAGCTTCTCTGCACACTCCTGACGTTACAAATTAGATGAGACGTATATATACAACGTCAATTGGGACGTTATACGGTTCTCTGTGGCGACAATCTCCTAGTTCCTGGTTGCTATTTAAAGGTGACTGCTCCCTGAACAATACTCGGAATCTCGGCGCCTTTAGTTGGAATTGATTAAAAACTAGCAAATAAAATACTGAGCCACTTCTCACATTACTTCAAAGTTATGTCAAAATTCTTCGGTGCTCTGTCAAAACTAGTCAGCAGTCCCATCCAACTGGCTTTTTGAGGTTCCCTTTACATAGATATGAACCATCGTACTTGGTCACATTCGCGCATCCAGTGGTTAGCTGTATGATGGCCTGCACTTATATAGTCTAGTGAAAAAAGGGACGTTCTTATCGAATTTCGAATATGTCTAGCATACATTCGAATAATTTCACCATACTTGCTAAATAACTTACGAATTGGTGTAGAAGAACTTATCTCGGAAAGCACATCGATAATCTGTTGAAAAAGTCAAACAGTTTATGAATTAGTGGGATAACATCTATGCACGTGCTTCCACACAAGAAGAGCTTAGAGGAAAGCGCACGTAGCCGGATTTATGGCTAAATTCGGAATGCAATCCCTCAAAGGCACTACACTTCGTTGTCTTTTAGCTTCTATCTCTCATTTTCATATTCACTGCTTTCGGATGATGTTGCCACGTCCTGAAATGATCTCTGCAACTCTCAGGAATTAACAGTCCGAAAACTGTTACTTTCATACTAGGCCGTAGGCGATCGTATGTAAATGCGTAAGCCTGGTTTTTCTTTGATATTGATGGTTTTTCTGTCGTTACCTTTCTCTTACAGCTTTTCATCTCTGACGTACAGGTTGTCATCTGTATCGGTCACTTGCTTCTCATTCGCCTATGAAAGTCCTCTGCGCTGAGCATCAGTTTACATTGTACTTTCATTTGCTCACCATTTTGTTAACATCTGCCCACTGGTTTGCCCGAATCTCAAATCAGACTAATCTTACGTGGTATTTAAATTGTTGAGTTGAACCCTGATCCTCAGTAGGCCACAAACTTTTCAACACCAATGATCTTCACCAAAATCACGTTGACCTGGACAGGGCTGAAGTTGCATGTATTGCATCTCAGATCAAAAGATAGTGATTGGAGAATGGGAAAAGTTAAATGAATTTGATGAATGGAGCTTTAATCTGAATTCTGATATTCGTTTTAGTAAATTGTACTCAACCGAATGATCCTGGATGTGCACGCGCAGTTAAAAGCAAACCGTTTGGTAAGATCCAACCCAATGGTTTATAGACCTTTAAAAACGTATCCTATGATGTGTGCATATGCGTCTGAAGCTAACACCCATTTCATTTCGGAGCGAAAGTCACTAATTGGATGGCCGCTTCTTTTTGGCTGGTGGTGCATGTATCCCGTCGACACTTTTAGGTTGGGTTGGAAAAATTTATCTGTCCGCTAAGGTTGGGCCGTGCGTATATATTGGTATTCTATTTCATCCGATCACAACAGCCATCTTTAATCCTAAAACGAGGCAAATTGAAGTTCACAAGTTTGGTCTTTAGTTGTCACACTTGGAATCGATCAGGCTGTGATTTTATCCATGCTGGTCATAATTGAATTTCAAAATGAACATGAGAGTCAGGACTAAACTCAAACTCATCGACGAATCTCTGAGCATTCTCTTAGCATCTGTTTAGGGAAATCCTCCAGTCATCTTCGACACAGGTTAATTCTGACTTCGAATTTGATACCCCCAGTTCTCTCTAGTCCAATGCAACATTGGCACAGCTGTAAACTAAGATTCAAATTCAAATACCATAATCTGTATCATGAATGCAAAATACAAGTGCATTAGTCAGCGAATAGGCTTGGTGAACTCCAATCAGCCCTGGTGTGGCAAACTGGAGCATGGAAAATCGACGTATAATAATCCAGTAGGTCTATTTAGCTTAGGTCTAATAGACCACACACTGTTGTTTTTGTCTGCTGTCTGTGAAATCTTGTCCTTTCTCGTCTCATCCACTCGCCCATATTCGTCGAGACAGTAACAGATATCGAAAATATGTAATTTTACTCTAGATATACATCCACTCTTGCTTACTGCCTCACCTGTTCTTGTTGCTGCATAGTGAGAAGGAGCCCATTAGAAGGCATGTCGTGTTAGCTTGATTTCAATAACACGACTGCATAAAGGATAATATTAGTATTTTAATGATGTATCGCCGGCCTCGTTGGGCTTCAACCACTTGGAGATATGACGGGTTAATTCGGTCAGAACTCAGTGGATTTTCCGTGATAAGAGGCTGCATTCTGGTGAGCAGGATAATCTACTAAGAGAACTGGTTTCTAACGCAAGGAATTATCAGATGCGAATGAGGAACTGGGAGGATAGGCTGAGTATCGATGGGGAGCCTTGTAATTATCATGAGAACAAGAAAATATTTGGTGACGAATATCCGCAGACCGACTGCCCAGTTCGTCAGCAAAGTACTGAGAAGTCGTAATCATAAAAATGACTATTTATTGTTAAATTTGCTTATGTTTAGTATAGATGCAGTGGAAATCGAAACTCTAGTCCGTCAAATCGGATATCATCCCATGGTACCATTTCGAGATGCCCATAGGATTTTTGCTTTGACTTACTTCCCTTCGTACTTCGCTCAATGCAGAAACCTCAGGTCCTCCGGTCAACCTTGGACTCGGGAAGCACCGAACTCGAGTTTCGCTTCCATTAAGGCTAGTCAGTGGTGCACATCCATCATCACACCCAGAGTTTGAACCCGGTCTGCTTCGTATGAGATGCGTGTATGTCATCACTGCGATGCCCAGCCCCTCATGGCTGATCTGAACTACTAAGTTAAGCTTACTCCGGTGTCGTCGTCACTGACAGTCAGCGAAGCCCGGTTTCCAGATTTCATGTTGGGAATCAGCAATCGTCCGTATCTACTACTCCTCTGGTCCTCCAGAGGTTAACGGTTTATATAGGTATAAACAGGGTAGAACCCATCGACTGCTTTGCCCCGAGTCTCTCGGACAAGTTGTTTATTCTTCGATTTTCAGTTCGTGCGCCGACCCTAATCACCCATGAATGTCCCACGAGAACTAGACCGTTATTTCCTTGTTTTAGAGTTAGGGCGAACGGTTGGTTCACCACCCTGCTTCCTGGCTTGCAGTCGTTCCGGTCTTTAACCCGTGCTTCATTCAACTGAATTCCGACGGGCTTGTTGGACGATCCTATATCCCAAATCTGATCCATCCTCACTGTTACATGAGTGATCGTACCGAAACAAGGCGTCTTCGCACTTTTGACACCGGCTCGCAGTCTCACCTCACACGATGCGAACCCGGGACGAACAATTTTGAGTCAAAAGTTTCAGCATTTAATCTGCCCGGTAGGCTAAGTTGTTTGACTCACGATCGTTCGTTCCATGCTCTCGTCCCAGTTCAGGGGCGGTCAATAGGGACTATTAATGGTTACTGACAAGGATGAAACAGCTTTAGTCATTTGACAGTAGCAAATAAAATCAACGTTTTTTTTATTATCCAAGGCTCGAGTCACACTGTGAACATTCGGAATTGTAGATGTTAACCTAAAATCTGCCGGGATCTGGGAAGGCGACATATCTGCAAATGCCCTAGAAACCAAGGGCAACGCTGACTTCTTTTGCAAAACAGCTCGGGGTCTAGGGAGCAGCCGCAAAAAATGATTCTGTACAGGACTCTTCTGCAAGATCATCTCTGAACTGGCATCAGACTGGAAAAGTGCTACCTGGAATTGGAGCCTAAATAAGTGATTTTCAGCTGCACGAAAAAATACTGAAATTTCCGTAGTGAAAATTGTGTTTTTGTCACTTTAGAATATCCTGCTTTCCCGACATCCCGAAGGTTGCTTTGGCTATTGGAATCAACGGTGCTAACTGAAATCGAACAAATCTAGTTGGAGTTTCTCCTGTATGGTCTGATCATTCCTCAGATGGGCATGGCAAGTGATCGCGACAGCAGTTTTCGAATTTTAGTGTTTCTAATGCCGATGAAATGGGCTTTTCTTGTGGCTTGACCGATCAGTTGTTAGGAGAATATCATACTTGGACCCCTAGAAAAAAAGTTTCCAACTGTAGATTAACCGTTCTGTTTATCTACAGTGTCTCCGGTGAAAAGCTGTTATCCGTTGTCATCCGAAAGCTGGCTAACCCAGGTTGTTTCGGGTATTCGGCTGAGAAGTGTCTGAATTAAATATCGTAGTTCTCGAACGTTTGAATGACTTCAGCTTGGTATGATTAGTTGAGTGATTTCAGTCATCGAATAAATAATGCGGAACGTAAAGTTCTTCTTGTTTTGGCGGTGCAGCTCCCCATCGAGTGGCTCCTTCTTTATCGAGTACGTACGTAATATTTTGCCTCCGCATTGTTAGTCACTCAATCTATGAGTTGTGGAATACTTTGGTCCGGGGAAATCCTCCTTGATTACCTGGTACATAGTTTCTTGAAGGAATCAGAGAAGCCAATAGAAAGACTTCGAATTATGAAAATTGCACTTTGTCAGGTGTGATCAAACAGCGAACATCTTGACGCCGTGGTGGCGACTTCATAAAGCATGAATGAAGACGACAGATATTGCATGTACTTCAGAAGTTTCACTCTCCAATGCATACAAACATTGCCACAATCGACGGTTTACTCCTGGTAGAAAAGATTCGACGTTGATAAGAACACCGATGAGGTGACTCCGAAGCTATGTAATGAATTGTTTTCTTGTCTAACTGTTGGAGAAGCAACTGTTAAAAGATATTAAACAACGAAAACGAATTAAACAAGGCGGTTTCGACGAAGACGAGTCGACCACAGTGACAGCGATACATTTGACCTTGGACAAGACAAACAATAGCCTTTGAGCTATTAATGTTTACGCAACGGCGCGACCATTTCTATCAAGCCAAGTGATTGAATTCATTTTTCGCGAGGGAAGAAATTGAAACAGGGTTCATTTACTAAAGTGTAAATTACCGGCATATGTATTTTCAAATTTCTAGCTGGATCAGATTCGTTCTTTAGGTTGCAACTCACTAGGTCGTCTAACATTTAGAGGTGATTTGAGGTTTCGTAATTCGATTCCATGGTTTCTTTGACAGACTGGTCGGATTTGTGCTCACTGGTAGCCGTGGCGAGACATCACTTGAGCGGTTTCCACATTGGGTAAAACGCTCTTCTATCAATGGCGGATAACGTGATCTTCGTCCTTCACCGTGGCGTCAGTGCTGCATGACTCATCCCCGATGACCATTGACCGTTATTCAACAATCCGTTCGATTGGAAAGTACAGATCATGACGCAGAGTGAAGTTTAGCGATGCCGATCCGCAGCCATTTCCCATGTGCCCGACACAAAAGGAAAAGCTAAACAAGATTGTTGCGCTTTCAGTCATGGGTACGCAGGGGAACAAAAATTCGAACACTAGCAAGCCAGCTTGTTTTCGGAGATTCACAACTTGTTAAATGGACCATGTTTTATGCATATTGAGTTGTGGCGATTGAAAAAAATGGTAGCAAATAGTTGGCAATGAGGTGTCTAAATAGATGGAAGTGACAAGAGTGAACCGCTCGTGTACTGGAAAATGTGCTATCGGCTGAAATTATTGTGCCGCAAGAGGTGGTAGTACCAAAAGCAGTAACTACCCAAGCCGGATGTTAGAATCACCAAGTCTCAGGCGGTCTCATGTTCTCGTAAGTCAAAAGCACCATAGAATTTATTAGCAGTATTTGGTGTTGTGATGATCTGGAATCCAAACGTATAGTCGTCAGCGGTGCGGATACCGGCACTTTGGATGTTCTGTACGTTCGCATTTGTCGACCCAATGCCGGGTTATGCTCAATAGCGTTTATCGAGAGACATGAGTTATAAGATGGTTAAATCGTAGGATTATAGGCAGGCACTTAAATACAGTTTATAGGAATAAAATGGCGAACGGATAACACTATGCGTACTTCAGACTCCACACGTACAATCCGATTTCTATGGAAATGTTTGATATTTTGGTAACGGTGATGTTATCCATTATCTTAACAACAAAAACTTCTAATCAGCTGTCCTGATCTGCGAGTATTCTACGGAGGAAAGAGTTGGCTTCCAAATAGTAGACTTCATTTTTAGTTATCATAAACATTTACTCAGGACGCGATACGCCAGGCACCGGTCACTGTTTTTACGCGACATCATTTTTCATTAATGGGGCTCAATTATTCCCAACATTTCGACTACAGTGGGCAGTCTTTCTCAAGAAAAGTTTTACAATCAACACTTGAGAAAGACTACCCACGGCAGTCGAAACGTTGACGCATTAAATCTACCATCAACGTTGTTTTATTAACATTGTCACCCACAATAAAAACCAATACATGGTGCATCGATTTTTCGATACACTCATTACGTCATTTGGTCCTGATACTCAATTATTCCCTCTTGGAAAAAAATTTGGTCGGTGGTGGCCAAACGGATAAGGTCGTGGCGTTTGGAAGTAAAGGTCGCGGGTTCGAATCCTCCCACCGCCGGTCAGCATCCCCACTTGACAGCCCTCTGCTGGCTGCGGGCCCCTTCCTGAAAATTAATGTACATTGTTGTTTCATTAATAAAGGAGGTAAAAGATAAAAGATAAAAAGGTATTATTTAATACTCTATGTCATCTACTGAGGAAATGGTCAGCTGTGGCTATATTTAAAATCCGGACACAGCCGTTGATAGCAAACTGAAATCAATGAAAACCGGTCACTGTTTTACAGCTGGCATCGAAAGTGCCTTCTATATCTGTGATCTAAAATCTTTATCACCATTTTTTGTAACACATTCAATTACGTGATCGCAATTAAATTGGAAACACGTTCCCAATTACTCTAACGGTTCAGCTTCACGTTTAGAGACTTTCTTGCTAAAATAGAAATACGCAAAGAGCTAACAATAAGAGGAAGCGATCCGAATTCCAATATATCCGCAGAGAGTGCTATTTAATTGCCCCAGTTGCAGCAAAATAGCAAGCATTTGAGCGGTCGCAGCTTTCAAAACTAACTTTTCCCTTTCCTCCACAGTGGGACACTAGAGAATTGCATGTGTTTAGCACTCGAATTTCATTTCCCTGAATTTCTTCCCACCGAAATATTCTCTCCCGGTCGAAACAGGTGTCAAATCACTTTCATTACTATCTGTTTTAACTCCGGAATGTATGCTTATTTCCACTTTCGGCATTGATTCAGTGAATTCGACACAAATATTTTTCGATCAATTTTCTCCCGTTGTTCTCATGAAAAAGACGTTTTGCCGTTTTTTTACTAGGTGTTGTAGCTTTGTACCTAGGTGTAATCAGGAGCAGTTGGATCTCATAAATTTTTCGTATATATTTCCCACCCATTGGAGTTTAGAGACGACTGTCCAATCAAAGCGGAGTTCATTGAAAAAGTATTGCGCAACATGTCTTTAGACTGAAATAGTTACATGTGTTCGCATGCTCGATGTTTTTGGGCAGCCATGCTGCGTGGACGGCATAAGGATGTGGTATGCGATTTTCGTGCATTAGTGATTCAAGAAGCTGTGCATACTGACTTTTTAATCCCAGCGTGCAAAAATACCTATGGAGTCAGTGAATAGAGAACTTGGATGAAATCCTGCCTTACGTCAAATAACGGGCAACAATCTTTGTACTACTGAGCGGTGCTCCCCCAGAGAGTATGCCACACTGCGTAAATATAAAGAGAAACAGTCTATCAGTCAAAGGATTTCTCCGTAGATGGACGAAAAACTATTCACTTTGAGTAGCTTTCCCCGATGACAGTGCTAACGGTGTTCTATTGAAGACCAATCTCACATGGTAGCTGAACAATCATCTGCCGCATCAATGCAGAGCTAGTTCAAGCTAGTGCATGTGATCAGAGGATTGAATCCAAGGGTATGTTGTCATTTACATTATTAGCGAAACTAGAGCCAAGAAATAACTTCAGAATCCCTTACACATAGCTCTTGTTCATACTTTCGCGGTGGTTTATTACCCCGTTTGTTTTGTTGATACTGAAGATTTCGAATTCGGTACAATTGCGATCAATTTTGGAAAGCCTAGTATTTAAGGAAGGCAACTGTAGGAAACAAATAAATCCGTGACCGAACCGATATGTGAAATCTGCTACTAAACTGATTATAGACTGGAAGATTTCGACCGGGTTGAACAATTTCGAGTTGCTGTTATTGAAATTCGCCTTAAACTCAATAATTTGCGCATGCACATGAGGGGTTGCAGAGACGAATTCTCGCAGTTTCTAATGTGATCGGGATGTGACTTCGGACTGATCTCTGTTGCGTTGTAGATAAAATAAAATGCAAACATCACATCTACTGGGCGCTTTAAATCAATAAAGTACGAAGGACTTACACATTGCTAGTCTGTTTTCAACCGAGCACGGTAGTGTTAACAAGTCTGATATCTTGTTTCAAGTGTTCAGTTTTCCCGGCTTCAGAATTGTTCATTTGTTTGCTTGTCTACTGGACATGCCTATTGTTTCTTGACCATGTCATCTGAACCAGAGTGCGAAGTTTTTTCCCCTTTTCTTTTGCAGGAGGCAAACGAGATGGAACGAAAAATCCAGGAGGCAAGCATCTTGTCAATTCGAATGCATTCACTCGAACCGAGCCTTTTGCAAACTGAGTCGCATAGTATGGTTATGAGACATGCCCCTTCCTTTGCACTCTTGCTTCATATGCATCAAAATAAATCGAATGATGTATTGATTTCGTTGTGATCCGATCTCGAAAAGAGTCTGTGCCACAATGAGGATAACCTCATTAATCACCGCGACTTAGTGGTTTCGTTGTTTGCCCCATTTGCCAGGTTATATTTACTGCGTTGCACTAGCACAAATATGAGTCGTTGAAAACTAGCATGTTTGCCAATCTATGCTCGCCGAATTCAAACAAGTTAAGCCGTTTCAGTTGTGTTTCGCATGCCCACAGAACGCCAACCTCGCTGAACGCCGTGGATAGTAGTTGTAAAATAGGTCGAGGTGGTCACTCGATAAAATGACGAATGTGTGTGAGAACATTTACCAATGGACCGGCTCGTGCAGGTCCACTAAGACTGTCGGAGTGGGGTCCACGAGATCCCACCACACGATGGTTGGTGGCAATAGGTGATATGGCTCAATGTGGCAATCAGTGCCTTCTTGCATAGCGCTTCAATTTATTACCTTGTAATTGGGCTTTCGATATTCGCCATCCTTTTTCCCTTTCGAATGCACTATGGTGTGAGATACGGACCGAAATCAGAGCATTTTATTGCAAAGTTAATGATCATTAAAAGTAAGCTGAAATTGATTGATATGGAGTTGTTTGGATTGAAAAATATGCCGACGGTAAAGTCATCAACTCTTCTGAATTCGCGCGACATTCAAAATGTCCAGACACAGCGCGAAAACTAAGTGTCCAATTATAGGGTTCAATATTTTTTACAGTTTAATCGTGAACCCAGCATGCACTATACAAGTCGCAAACTTACTGCTCCGGGTTTTAGAACCAGCCATATCCAGCCCAACTCGTGACCGCCTGCAATTCACACTACCAAGCTAATGAAGTTGTCTGAAGATTCTGAGATTCCAGTCACAAAGCACGCAACATACACACACACACACACACACACCGATCGACCAAACATCAACCAGTCATACGGTTGGGCAAGGTCAACTTTTGATGTATTGATTCAACGGCTTGGGAAAAGTGACGCGAAACAATGAGAAACAAGGTTTACTTGCGGGTTTGGAGTATAGGACCAATTCTGTCGACTGATTGATAAGTACTAAAAATAGTCCGGCGTGTTATTGATCACAGTGGCAAATATATATATACACATATATTGTTATGAGTCTTCTCAGTATATTATGGTTCATAGTCTTTTCACTATGTTTCCAATGGTCAACTAACGGATAAGTACGTTCGCGGTCAACACAAAGATCAGGCGCGTTACGAGGGGACTATTTTTCCGCGTTTTTCTATCGGTATTTGTCTATATCCTGACAGTGGCATTCAGTAGGTCTTTCGCCTGTTGCTCTTCACGAGCTTTTTCTCTTCCAACTCATCTGTTTTAAATCTGAGAGACCCTACAATGTATAGCGCAGAGCGTGCTATCTTTGTTCTTTAACACCACTATGTCTGCAGCAATTTATCATGTCCATCCCCTTTGCTATAGCCCTGTGAATCGTCCAGCGATCACCCACAGTGCTCATTGTCACCACTCACTGGATGCCGACTTACCAATCTAGAAAAGCAGCTCGGTTCGTTGGTTGCAATGCAAATGATGCGGTTGAACGGACCGGTCATCGTTAAAAGTTGCTCCCAGCCCCCAACTTCTCTTGCGATTCCAGCTCCGATACAATCACCTGCGACAACAGCTACGCCACTCTCATCCGCAGTTGATCCATTTTGTGCAAATGACACAAAATTGGATCACACGCCCTTAGCAACGCTCCGGTCCGACGAAGTCAACAGAAGGGATCTAGGTGAGGATGACGAGTTTCTATACGCATCGGATGAGAAACAGCCCAGTCGAATGAACGGCACGAATGGTGTGAAAATTCGTCATGCGCGGTCGAAATCAAGCGGAACTTTGAGTGAGGTCAGATTCTTTGCGATTCTATCGCTTTCAAGCAGATGTTGATTTATTGATTTCATTTTGCAAGACCACTATGGAGGCGAGTAGATTGCTTATTCGGATCAGTGGTTTTGTACAATCCTTAAATCGTTTATCTTCTTATATTTTATTTTACTAATGAGCTTACAATGTACATCATTTTTCAGGAGGCCACTAGAGTATTGTGGAGATAATCTTACTTCAAAACTATCATTATTTGCCTCATAGTTTTGCTGCACGGATTCGTAGTCAGGGAAACAGGACACCCGGCAGCGGGCTTTTGCCGTCGACCGTCGGTGATTGGAGCCGGTTGCAGTATTACAGGCCGGTTTATCAATCAGTAGGGACAGAACGATGATGAGGTTGGTTTGACCAATGAGATCTCACCAACGTTTGTTTAGTGCTCACCAAAATACTGTATATAAGGTGTACTTCCTACTTCCAAATGTCAGTTATTCGGAGACCAAGATTCACTCGCTAAATCGATTGGAATCGATTGTAACATCCATTTCGTTCAACAAATGAAACTGCCGAATTTGTACAAATGAGTTCCTGTTCCTTCAAACGCATGCGTTCCTAACATTTCGTTGGTCTGAATTCCCCCCTTGTTTCTTACTGCCATTAGTCGCTCTCAGGTTCAGCTCTGGCCCAAAATCGAGGTCGATAAGAGTCAAAGATCGAGGCACAAGCACTTGAAATTGTCAGTTTGAAAAAGTCACTTGATGCAAATATATCATGATATGTGTTGGCACACTGTTCAGGTGCAACATACTGTCACCGAAAAAGCGAACGAATTCCCAGTTTATTTACCCTGTTTCCAAGAACCCTCTTACTGCTCGGTACGAATCTTAGTCATAAAGACAAGGTTTTTTGAGAGGGGTGGATTTTTGTTTTGGCTGACGCTAACTTATCACGAGACTGTTCAAAATAAAATAACCGCAGAACGGGGGACAGAAAATGCTATTATCAGACTGGTCTAATGAAACCCGTTAGAGTACAACACCTCAAAATGAAGCAAGTGACTCTGCCACCGTTTGATGGTGAGCTACACACGCCACGTCGGGGAATCATTGGCAGGCCATTGTGACATTTTAATGGAAGAATACTCACCAAGCAAAAACTGAACACATCCTTAACACTCTCGATGGTTGTACGCTACCACTTATTCGATGCATGTGGTGTCATCTTATTCCTGATTGATGAGTATGGCCTTTCTTTTCCCCGCAACCTGGGGATGTGCCACGTAGCGAACAGTCCTGCTCAATCAGTAGATCGTCGTCCCCTACTTGGATTACTGGACGTCGTATATATACAAATGGATAAAGACGTGGCGTTTGCACGTGAAGGTTGCAGGTTCGAATCCACCAACCGCCGGTCAACTTCCCCACTTGGCAGCCCTCTGTTGGTTGCGGCCCCCTTACTGAAAAATGATGTACATTGCTATTTCATTAATAACGGAATTAAAAGATTATATATATATATATATATATATATATTCGCGTGTACCATATTGAACCTTGTTGCTTTAACCTGACAGCTATGTGACAATAAGATCACAAGTAATTAAGTTCAGTAAAACTCACCGCTTCTCCAAGTCATGATACCTTGTCTCCTAGAATAACAACTGGTCGAAAACTTAATGAACGAGCGGTAGAAACTGTTTGGTAGCGCTGTGCATACCATCAACGTGGGAGAGGTATCCGAAGTTGGAATCGCACAAAGAGCCTAACGCAGAATCCCGCTAGCAATGAGAGCAAACGAATCGTTTCTGTTTCGTTTGTTCAGCATAGTACGGTTTTCGAAATCAAATTGTTGCATTGTTGTTCGGTGCTTGTTTTGGCTGTCTTCTTTTGCTATTTGGTCTGCTCAGACAGTGATCGTTTTCTGGCGTCCTCCGACTTTTGTTGCTCCTTTCGAATATTTTAGTCAACGCCAAGACGGACAGAATTATATACAACAAGCAGGCAAAAAAGAAACTCAAAACAATATGCACTATGAAAGACTCTCGATACTACTACACTACTAATTACGGCCCCTGACCACATCGTCACGCGTCTCTAAACCCTTGGCAATTTGATCCCATAGTTTTGGACGCTCATGATGTTCTACTGGGTAGACTGCAGTTGCTGCGTACGCCTTCCCGAAACATAGAAGGAAAAATAGGAACATCCACCAGATAGTCTACTTTTACTACCTTGCTGTTTCATAAGCTGAGCTCATGTCAACCGTCTAATCCCTATCCATTGCCAGAGAACAGTGTGCACCGGTGGAACCGATCTGTACGTCACAAATTCGCAAATCGGCTCCATTGACAATATCTTCAATGGAGTCTGGTCCATGATTAATTCGTATTAGCACAAAAACTAAACAGCAACATCTAATCGGAATAGAACTTGGTCGACTCCCAACTTGAAAACGAATTTCCATGGAGTCTACACCGGAGGATTTTCTACATCTGAAAAAGCCTGTATTCGATAATGGCCAGCTTGAAGAATTGGGATTCGAACACTTATCACATCCTAACTATTTGCAGTACGTCATTTCGTGACATGGAAAAATTGTGATGTTTGGCTGCACATACATACTGCTTCATAAACCAGTTATGTTTTACTTCATCCAATTCCAGAGTAGAATCGAACAGCTTTTGGTGCGAAAGGAACAGCTGAAGAACACCGTTGCGAAGCTTGAAACAAAATTGGATGAATTGAGGTCACAGAATAGGTAAGCCGAGTTGGCGCTTTTGTTCCACGCAAATGTTCTACAGCTATGCTGAATCAGGCTCGTCTTGCCGTGGTGTCGATTTTGACAATCAACTGCCAAGATGGAAAGCCCCGGAAGCGAATTTTGGTTTTAAAACCCGAACACATTTATGGTGATCTAGGCCGATGAGTGCACAATCGCACTTTTTCACTCGAGCATTTTACGAATGAATTTGGCAACACAATATGACGAACCTACTCGAAAACGTTCCAGATCTTATGATTTATGCTCACATTACGTCACTTGGTTTCCAGAACATTTAGTTATCACCACTGTTTATTTTTACTTTACGGGATGTCGTATGCGCGATACCAAACGAATTGGTCCATACATGTCACTTCATTGTTCGCCCATAAACTCTTTATCACTGATCGTGTTTGTTCAGTCCCGTCTGTTGGACTGGCCAGTGCCATATGTAGTGAATCGAGAAATCTGGAAGAAATCCTTACTGAACATCCGTGAAGGTCATTCCCACCTTCTTAACGATCTCTATAAATGCGGAACCGCGGAACTTTCCGTGTTATCTCCCCTCCATCAGATGGCTCTGTACCGGATAACTTTCTCGTGCCTTAACTCAGTCGTACATCGGCAAACAGAAGATCTGTATCCAAGCTACGTGTCAACCTCTGAATCTCATCATGTTAATTGCTGCTGTGTCACAAACGGTGCGGCTTTTTGATAGTAAAATGTAAACTTGGTATTTTGGGATAGCCTAGCAGCATGCTACGGAACTATTTGCTGCAGTGGATCGGCATATTCAAAAGCAATGAAATCCTAAAATCATTCCAAATCTTAAAAAAAGTTTAACACTTGTCTGTCGGCAAAGGTCACAATACAACATGCGTTAGAGATAAAATCATGGCAGGGAATTGCATATTATTCTGTTCCCTGAAAGTGCTGAAATCTATGCACTATGTTTTCGTGGGAGCACAACACGGACACAACACAAGTCTCAGTTCTCTGAAACTATGAACACAATCACAAATTGAACGCAACACTGAATGAATACACAAGGGGCAACATTGACCCGTAATCGTACAACGGATAACCCGATACTGGAACCACAGTGTACGACGCGCACGATTCAAGCTAGGTCTCCCACTAGCTGAACACAGAAGACAGAACCTCACGAGTAACGTGTATTGACACACAGCACGACGGCCAAGAAGGTAAGCCGGAAGAACAATGTTTTTAAGCTCGGGTCACCACCTCTTACATAGTCTTAGGCCAGGTCGGGCGTCCGACCTTGCGAATTAATGCGAAAGTTACAAAACTGACCAATCAGCGTGCAGCAATGGAGGGCATGATGATAATTTTAATTAAAGGTGAAACCGAAAGTAGCGGGAAAACAAGAAAACGATACAGTTTTAGTAAAAGATAACAACAAAAATAGAATCCTTATAAAATATTGGGGAGAGACATGGCCTTCTCCACGACATTATGGTTGGTCACCAGTGAATGAACGTGAGCTCGTCTCAAGACGAATATATCTTACATAATGTAATTTTTTATTACGTTTCACGCATGAGTGATCTTTTGGGCAATATGTTTAAATCATCCGACCACCACCAGCCAACTACCAAATTGGCGTGCACCTTTGCATTCTCTGGTACGTAAACCTATCTGTTGCTGATCAGTAATCAGCATATTTTTGCCATTGTCACATTTTTATTTCGTGCCTGCAAAATTCCCATTTCCAAGTTGTTCATCTCAACCTTTATTTCACCTTTGTGATCCAATTTTGGTGATAGTACGGTCAGAGCAAATCTATGTGTACAAAGCTGTTATCGGCAAATTCGCCGGCGCAGTCATAGTCATTATTCTTTTGGCAATGTGTGCGTTTGCTTCGCACGAGTCATTCAGCTGAACATTTGATCACGGTGATTCGGCTGATCCGCCTTTGTACTCTTGGTGAGCTGGGTGGTCTTTGTTTTCTAACGCCGCTCAGACTTAGCATAAAACTCACGGGCAGACAACCCACAAGCTTTGTGTTTATCTGCATGGGGCTCGTCGAGGGCCTACGTTTGTACTGAAAGAAAGACGACATTTAATCGACTTCATCGATAGTTCGTTTTTGTCTTTTGCCCTGATGTTCATCGGGTACAGTTAGTCGTATACAGGAATGTATGAAACAGGGAAGGAATGGCTTGCTTGTACAACGGTGATTCGAGCTTTTTATGGCGTGCATCATGTATGAGTGCGGCCGATGGGGCATGCCCCATAGCCACTAGAGCCCACTACTCGGGGTGGAGGGTGGGACTGGCAACCGACTCCAAAACTTAGTCTAGCGTAGAACCACATAAGGCCCCAATAGGTCAGCTTGTTTGTTCATATGCAGAAATCGGATTGAGGGCATCCGAAGCGTGTAACCCGCTCACTGCTTATCATGCGGTTGCTCGGTCATCTCAAAACCTACCATCGATTCCCCGGTCACGAAGCTAGTGAAGACGGTTCTACAATGTACTTAAATTTTAGGAAGATTGTAAAGTTAAAACAACTCTGCCGAAATTTTCTCATTGCAAACAAATATTACAGCTGGTAATCCTTGTCACCATCAATAACAGCAATTACCATAAACATCGAATTAATTTGAACAACATGGTTAAACACGGATAAGTCTTATTTCATTTTGACCAGATTATTTTGCATTCTTTCCACTCTGGTTGTGTCAGAGGTTCCCACTCGGATAGATCGCAGTAGACTACGGTAACTGGCATTTAGTCGGGATTACTTTGGTAAAAAAAAAACAACCGATGTTTTGGTTTGGAGTTCCCAGTTGTGCGAACTGTCACCAGGCTCCTAACCACGCCTGGCCTAATGAGACCTTGTGTGCTTCTTTGGGATCCCAACTTTCAAGATCATGGTATCAAAAACCTTCGAGACTCGCAGTCATCTGGGGGCATTTAGGGAAGCGGTCAGGACGAGTGGGCGACCCGAAGTCGGAGGCATACACGCCAGACTGGACTGAGTCGTTCGGTGTTACATTTGCACTGTATGTCTGTTCACGATGGTTATGAAAAACCACTCTGCTTGGAGTAAGGTGAAGTTCTCCATCCTAGAAGTTAATGATCACATTTTCATGATTGAAACCTGTTAGTGTACTGTTTAACTGGAATGGATCTAGTCCTAATATAGAGAGAAAGCCGAAAGCATTGGTCAAAGGGCACTGTAAATGGGATAGTGTAGGTGATTTAGCCCTGGTTTACAGAAGAATGTGTGAAAATTGAGTGTGTGTATGTGCATGTAGCAGACTGCTGTCAGAAGGGTAGTAGTGTAGTGAATCACCCCTGCCAAAAACTAGGTGAAGATAAATTGCCATATTGCAGGGGGTCAGCAATAGTCAGAGCTTTAGTGGCAAGCTTGAATACCACAGTAAACTACGAGTACGTAAAGACGCTGCGGTTTGAAGAGTCAACCAGGCAAATAAAATCAGCTCAGCAATAACAATAGAGATCAATGGGTGCAAGGAAACGGCCACAATACAAACTGTGCGACTAGAAAGAGAATCTATGTGGCTTACATTTAGTCCGTAAAGAAAACTAGTTAAACAACTGCGTGGGTCTCAAGTCTGGATTGCTTGACAGGACTCTCCAACGCATCTGTTGATCATGCCTTCTTACTGTATTGGGATCCAGCTTCCTTAGCATTGGCGGTTAATTGTAACGCGGCAGCGAAAAGTTGCATTCGTCCACGAACCTAAGTGGCTCACTAGCGACAGCGATGTTTTCCGGAGACTGCCTAAACAGGAACCTGAACCGAGTTTCTCAATATTTTGAACCTATTGTACCGGTTCGTGCCAATGACCAGGGTCAGGCACTAGTAGGTAATTATTATGGATATGGGGAGTTGCAGAAAGTTCCATCTGTGCACGGGTGCCGATGCTTCGAATAGCACAAGAATCCAATACAAGCAAGATTTTATGTACACGTCGACTATTGCCTTATTCATTTTGACACTCATTGTATTCTCTCCTCCAATCGGAGTTCAGAGCCCTCCAATCACGAATGGAAGAAATGGACGCATCTTTTCGTAAACAGTTGTCTGTTACAATTGAAGCCAACGATCGGGCGATTTCGGCTGCACGGTCAGATGCCTAAATGATTCGGTCCTGCTGTGAGAATCGTGGGGCTGAGGTTAGTCGAGGGTGATCTGTGTTTCTCTCTGGTTTTATGATTGCCGTAGATACCGAACTACCTCATGTTTCAATAATTCATGTGAACGGGTTTAGCATTGATTTCTGTATAAAGTAGCTTAAGGAATCTTTACGATGCTTAATCTATAGATCGCTAGAATATCTAATTTGAGCTCTAATACAAAGGGCGAATCACTGTGAGTAAAATCAGGTCAGTTCAGTTACACTCTTAAAAAACTCATCCTGAACTGATATGCTTTGATTTTTTGGTTGGTATCCTCAGATGCTGTCCATTCGGAAACAGGGGAATGAATAGTGGCGACAAATCACAAAGCTATAGAAAAAGAACGGTATAGAAAGGAGAAAATGGGAATGCAAGAACGCCGCTGATTGTGATATTTAGTCATATTACCTAATGCCTCCAATTATCGTATCGTAGTCTCGACGACCCCAACCCAGCAACCTAACCAACCCAATTTGGGTCATTCCACTGGTCATGTTTATCAGATCTTTTCATCATGCCTTGGACTGAATACTACGACCTATCTTCCAATCAGCACCTGCCTCATACAACAGTTTGTTTTGAGTTGATTGTCCTGCAACCATGTGTAAGATATGTCCCAACCACTTTGCCTATTTAAATTCAGTGCTTCTTATAAAGACCGAATCCTGGACCTTGGTGTCCTACGCCAAACTTAGGATGGGGTAATAAAGTTCTCACCACGTTCTGGAAATACCACGACGATACCTTTATCCAAGTGCCAGCAGTCTTGATATATTTCCACTCCCCAAAAGGTCGCGGAAATTGGCGAACACAAATTAGGCCACCTGATAAGATGCAAATAAAAATGTTTACCCTATTCATTCAGTTCTTACTCTTGCAAGTGCAACGTTCGGTCCTAGGCAAAGCCGGTCATACAACGACATTACATGGGACGGAGGTGCAAAATAGATGTAAACATAGGTACCTTGTCGTTAACGATCCAGGAATACTGGGCACTAATGTGGATTTTCATCCAGAAGTTCAGCTCAGTCCTGACTTCACAATCGTCACCTTACACCAGCATCCTCTGGAATCATCAATCCCGTGTACCAAAACTAAAGCTGTTTTGAGGCAACATCAGGAGAAATAATATAGAAACGGAAATTCGCTTACGCACTGTGCATCCAGAAGTCGATGCCACGAGCTGGGAAAGTAGAAGCTGAACAAATACCTGTGAAGAACAATAACTTTGGGTCTCAAGTCCAGAAACCTGGAAGTTTCTCAGCGAGAAAAGGTTACTTTGACTCGCTTCGCTGCAACCAGTCCTTATTATGAAGGGAAAACGCTACATCACACGAGTGCCTCTCCTCATACCTCCGCAGATCGACTTCCGGTGTATCATTATCAAGCTGATTGTCAAGTCCTGAGCCAGTATTCACGCAGAGAAACGTCAGAACATCTAAGTAAGATCCACTCGTCGACGAAATTGGGTTGGTTTATTGTAATCAGATACGCGGTCGCGTTCGACTTATATGAGCAGCAACATAGAACTCGCCACTACAGTCAGCGTAATCGTGTGACTTAACTAAAGCCTTCTGTATGCACTAACTTCGTGAAACTGAAAAAAGAACAGCTGGGGACTGTGGTGCACCATTTTCATTCTGTCAATTGCACATTTCAATACGCAGTGCCTCCCATAATCCCACCATATTCCTCTTATCAATCCAGCCTCCATAAATCGTTTATTTGTCGAATAACTCCCGATATCTAGGCATTCAATCGTCTTGCTCCAAATTGCGGGCCTTTCGCCTCACCCTTACTTTATAATCCTCGCATGTGCATCGTTTCTTTTCTTTGATCCTTCTCGTTTATTGTTTTTGTCATTCACCACGATTCCGATGACACCGATCTGTACACAGACTTGTGCAAAATAAATAACGGGTGAACGAGCATACGCAGAAAGAAGCGGCACAGTCCGGAGCCTAATCCCTAAGCACAAGACTGGTTTGTATGTGAAACGAACTCGGAACTTCGCAGCATAGGTCTTATCACTTATGCCTGATGTTCCATAATTTGTTTTGATATCTTCTTTGAAAGACGCTGATATGAACAGGTTCATTATGCACGTCTATCTTCTGAGTCCTTTCTCTATCACGACTGAGCGTTCCGGACAACCATTTCCTGAGAAAACGTTTCGCAGAAATTCTAGTTCTTTCATATCGTCATCCGTACAAATTTTCCGGGTTGTAGTAACCAAAGAGCGGATTAGGCCTCGTACACCGGAAATTTAACGGAGTCATTGATTAGGCGACTTTGCGATACATCGAGGAAGGCCATTTCGCTGTTTGCTTTCTTTTCCGATGTAAACGAAACATTTCGGTGAGCAGTATCGGACGTATTTTCTATCCAATTTATATCAAATTTATACCTGTGGCAAGCAGTCATCAAAGTAGGGTTTGCAGAGCAACAATTGTCCGACAGACAACTCTAATTGGTCGTTTACAAGCTTATCCATAAAAACGTCCGCGAATAGTGGTACAAGGGGTGATCCCACTACTGCCCCATCTTTCTGACGATAATCTTTCCCATTGCATCTAAACTGAACATTTTGCGTGATCTCGAAGCAAAGCTACTTCAGTTCATTCGCCGAGAGGTCCATGTTAATATGGTTTTGTTGCATGTAGTTACGAGTACTTAACCGTCTCATAAGTCGAGATATCAGCAAAAGGGAAGCAACACCGAGCGAGGAGAATTGAGTCCTCTTCAAATTTAGATTCTTGACGATGTCCACAAGTTGGGAATAGTCACGTAAGCTGTTTCCAGATCGTTAGTCTCACTGGATTCAGCATCTCATCTAACCATTTTATTACTGCGTGATATGATGAGTTCCATATGTCCAAAACTAGTCTCTAGTGTACCGGTTCTTTGTGAACTTTGGGAAATCCGTGTAATCTGGGAATTATCGTACTGGTTGACTCTACCCTTTAGAATGTCGCAGCACCAAAGACGTCTGGCTCTTTCAGCAGTTGTAACTTCCTGGATATTGATCATGTGTATGGACGGTTTCATCCCTCTCGTTTGACCGCTTCGCAAGTTTGGATTGGTCAGGCGGATAAAGTGGCGGCGTTTGGACGAGAAGGTCGTGGGTTCGAATCCTCTCAACGCCAGCCACCTTCCGACTTATCAGCTCCGATGCCCGCGGCCCCTTCTCGAAAATAATGTGTAATTGCTATTTTATTAATACAGGAAGTAAAAGATAAGAGATTGCTTTCACCTTGGCTATTTAATCCGGATTATCAAGCATAATAATGCCTGCAACCTTATCAGGTTATACTTATGAACTAACGTTCTGCTGAGTTGAGCCGTGCTTACAGCAACACTATCCTAATGGAGAAGAAGAATCCTAGCCGATCTTTTAAACCGGAGAAAGAATTTAATCATCGTACGGCAGAGTGTCCCCTGAACCTTGTCTTTCTCACCGAGTTTCACGTTGCAATAAAAAGAACGATTATGCGAGGTGGACAGTGAGTCGACTTACACAAACGGGAAAAGAAATGACAGCGGCTAACATGCGAAATGCCGTCTTGCTGGACGAACGAGTTTTTTAATAATTCTGACACGTCAGAAGATGACAACATGACAGCCACTGTTCATGGACCCTTGCCATACCTTTTAATGTCCTAAGTCAACTGGCTAAGGAATCTGCTGGATCCCGACCAAGGGGAATCGGGGGTGAATATCTGGAATAAGCAGTCCAACGAGAATATCACATATGACTTAGTGAAACCTCACTTAGTTCTGTGCCACTCCAAAGCTAAACGGTCATGAGTGCTGATCCCTCCGAGAGGCACGTTTATTATTGAAACAACAGTGTACAGCATTTTTCAGGAAGGGAGCGGCGACCAACAGAAGGTTGGCAAGCGGGGAAGTTGACCGGTGGTGGGAGGATTCGAACCCGTGACCTTCACGTCCAAACATCACGGTCCCATCCGATTGACCACCGCCAGCCACTCGTGCGTTAAGTGTACCACAAAAAATGAACAGACATTTTCTTAATGTTTTCACCGCACACATTTTCCTTCTTTGTTTTTTATTTGTTCACGGGGAACCGGTAATCAGTAGACAGACTGTGTAGAATTCGCGAAAGGCGACTTGATCGATCAGCGTAAAACCCAGTTTTCCCCGCGCGAATTTTCTCATCATGTACCTTGTACAACCTGCAAAGGACGACGGACCCTAAAAGCCTCAGCACTATCGGGATTGGGCTAATACTCTTGTGGTTAGCAGTCACCGCATGATCTTTTTAAGGATAGGGAGAACACTAGATTCACTCACGGGTAGTGACCCTCCTCAGAATACCAATTCTGGGCAACTTAGTGGGTAGTTCCCAACGAACTCCGTTTTACCATATTTAATTGAAGCCCAGCACCTTGTTGATTCCCAAGGCCTGGATTTCATTGAAGACCACCGTCTCAGAAGCTGGATTTGTCAAAACAGACCATGGAACGTGTGCCGGCACAGCTATGAAGGGCTGGCGCTAAAGACCAACTAAATTATGCTTTAAAGTGCTCCGGTCGACGTAAGTCCCTATTGTTGATTGTGAATTGGAGAACCGTCGACCTCACAGATATCTTCCTCAGCACCGAACGTTTTCCTGCCAGTGTTTAGGATAAGATGGAACAACTTGCGGGAATTTCTCACAGCAGCAGCAAGTTCCATCCCTGATGCGCGATGAAACCCCTAGAACTCGCTATCCGTACATAGGCTTGCGTTGAGTTCAATTCTTGTTACCAACCGTGCGTCATTATCTTTTCCCCTAGCCGGGCTGGACTGGCGTGCATCAAGAAGGCACAGAGACTCAGCGGGGATTCAGATCACGAAATGGGTCAGGTCAGAACTCACTACGCCATCAAATGTAAAGCATTATTGATAGACGACCTGTGCTGGTCCTTGTATCAGGTGACGTCGACTCCAGCATCTCAGTTGACACGTTTCGGAAAGTTGAGAAACAGGTTGAACAAGACAGCTCACTGCAGTCCAACCACCGCCAATGGGTGTGTTCAGAAAGGCCACCGAGAAAATGGGCAGCATAACGCAGACTAGCGTGTGATCAGAGCGAGCAGTGTCCCAGGAATCTTGTATACCATCACGTTGTGAGGCGGCAGTTTGATCGACATTATGCCTCTGATAAAGCAGTCCCATTGGTTATCGGTGGTCACGCGAACATGTACGCGTGAAACAGGTCCTAATCAATAAAGCGGTGTGGATACGATCATGTTGTATCAGATTGCGAGCGAGTACAGACAGTTAGGATAAATCGAAATCACGTTGGCTCATTGGCTACCAGTTGGCAGCAAGATCCAAATGGAAGGTAAGAATGTGGATATGCAAACCGGGGTTATATTGTGAGCTGAGCCTACCAAATCAGGATTTGAAAACAGAAAGGCTTGAACTAAGTTAGATGAAGTGCGTCGAGTGGGATGGGCAAGTCAACGCGTGACCCGGACAACCGATTAAGTGGATGGCAATCACATGCGCAAATATACAAGCGAATAACCCCTAAATATGCAGTTTTCGTTAAATAAAGCGAGATTTTACGTCTTTCAGTTTGGCTGCCTCCCTAGAGCCCATAGGGACTGACGATTCCGATTTACAGGTAGGACTGATTGGTGTACTTACTGTCCACGGCTGATACTTGTTTTAGGAAAAATCAAGTTAGTTAATTCGTCAGATATGAAAGTTGATTCCATGAGGTTTGTCTACCTCATGCCTGAAAATCTGAAAGCATGGCTATAAAAAATAGTAAAATTTGTTCGTCTTTTTGTATCCTTGAATAATTAGCTTGAGGTAGGTTTGTTTATAACCGAATGTACTTTGAGGATTTCGAGGGTATCCATAAAGGCTTGAAATTCCCAATCACTCGCGACTTAATAAGCCGTAGTTATTGAGATGCTTTTATTCACCTGAAGACCAAAAACCTTCGAGTCAAGTTCAACGTGACAATATCCTGAGAAATAATCAATTTCACTGAAGAAATTTGGAGAAGTAACCACAAGACATCGCGTCATGACTGTGCTAAATTTGGCCCATCACCACCGCTGAGCGTCAAACGGCAAGGTAAGTCTCACTGACCACTGCCTTTTCCCCGGAGTTACACG
Source organism: Fasciolopsis buskii (assembly GCA_008360955.1). NCBI lineage: Eukaryota > Metazoa > Platyhelminthes > Trematoda > Plagiorchiida > Fasciolidae > Fasciolopsis > Fasciolopsis buskii. Next base: position 53,837 of record LUCM01004525.1, on the reverse strand, counting down.
TCTCTATAAAGAGTGAATATCCAAGGGGAACAGGGAGTGGACCTACACAGGCGGGAAAAGATAAGATGCCGCTGCGGCCAACACACAAAACACAGTCTAACTGTGCAAACGATCTATTTCAATCATTCTTTAGCAACAGCTTGTGAACTATTTCAATTATTCTGATTCGACAGAAAATGACAACGCGATCGCCACTGTTCACGGTTCACTGCCATATCCTTAAGTGTCTTCAGCTAACAAGTCGACGAGTCTTTCGGACTCGAACGACGAAGGAGTGAGACACCTACTTTACCTAAGTTTGCTGTGCGTTTTCTCATCCCAAGTTGCCGTCATCTGTTGGCCTCCACATGCCTTCTATTCCTTAGGAGGAACACAAAATAGGGCACGATATGGTAGACGAGTGTTCGTCATACGCGACACGTGACCCAACCAGCGTACTCTACTAAGTTTCGTACGCTGAACCAAGCTGTTCTCAGAAGTGGCACCCGATACCAGATTCCCGACCTCAATATTACTCACCCGGTCACTTCATCCAATCCTAGCCTTACTACGTAAACATCGGTTGTCGAAAACCTCCAACCGACCAACATCGCCCACACGCATACACCATGTCTCGCAACCATAAAAACAGAACTGAACGCACTGCGGCACAGTACACACGACCTTTCAACTTCAGTGAAATATCACGCGGACGCAACAAGTGGCTCAGTCCAGCGTAAGCTGCCCGAGCCTTGGATATACGCATATTTACCTCCACTCCCGAGATACCATCGTTGGACACGCAGCTACCAAGGTAGGTGAAACGGTCCGCAGTCGTTAGTTCCTCTCCATCCAGTATCAAGTTCGGCGCTGCTGTCGTCTAGTCCTGTAACAGTACTTTGCACTTTGAAGGTGCAATGCACATGCCAAACCGAGCAACCGATCTCGACAGTCTATCCAGTGCCCGTTGTGCATGGTCCGCAGACTCGAACAAGCACACGATGTCGTCTGAGTAATCTAGGTCACATAGCTTCCCTCCACTTCCCAGTTCGACTCCTACATCTCGAAGACCTAGAGCATCTTTCATCACCTCGTCCATGACGAAGTTGAACAAGAATGGAGAGATGGGACACCCTTGTCGAACGCCACTAGTCGTTTCGAATGAACGTGACAGTTCACCGTATACCCTAACGCGACCACAGGTATGCGAGTACAATGCTCGCAAGAGGTTCACAAACTTCGTTGGCATACCCATCCGGTGGAGATCACTGAGTAGTGCTGGTCGATCCACGGAGTCGAAAGCACCTTTCAGGTCGAGGAAGACTACGATCGTAGGGGGGCGGTGCGTGTGGCGCGTTTCGAGTATCTGTCGGAGAGTGAATATCTGGTCGATGCAACCTCGACCTGGCCGAAATCCGGCCTGTTGTTCGGGGATATTACTCTCGCGAATCGGTATCAGATGGCGCAGCATTATCGAAGCCAACACATTAATAACTATCGGAACTAAACTAATCCCACGATGATTGCTGCAGTCACTCCGTGTATCCTTCTTGAGGATGGGTATAATCAGTGATTCACCCCACGATAACGGGATACGCTCTTCGTTCCAAATATCAAGAAGCAAGGGAGTAAGTGATTTCATCAGCACCTCTCCACCCAATTTGATAAGAATTGGGGGAAGGTCGTCGGCTGCTTCTCCCCTTTTCAGAAGCCGAATATTCGAGTGCACTTCCACTTCCGTTGGGGGATCAAGTGACACCTCCCAAGGACTCAGCTGCAGAAGTCGGACTAAATACGTTAGCGTATGGCCAGCTAAACTAATCCTTGGAATGCCCTGCCCAACGGTTCAGTCTTTCCCGTCTACCTTGAATGAGCTCTCCATTCTTATCGCACACGACTTCACTAACCGAAGTTCGCCGCCCACCGCTGTCGCGTATAAGTCTAAACAGTTTTTGGCTGTTACCTGAAGCGGCCACTTCCTCCATCTCTTCGGCTACCTTAACCTACCAGTTTTTGCGGTCATTCTTAAGGCTTATTGTCAACTGGCGCTGCAACTCTCGGCGCATCTTATTCACCTTCCTGCAGTTAGGGAGCTGGCGTTTTCGCTCCATTAGACCCAGCGACCCTTGTGAGACCTAGTGTTTTTGATGAACAGTAGATCTAGGACCAGTGGCGAAATCTGCTGCCAAATGCATAGCCTGCTTGATTTGATCCCACTGCTCGTCGCTCTCAGTTCCTCGCATAGTTTCTACTGATAGCTGTGGCGAACAGACGAAACACACAGACGTTACACAGCTAATCGGGTTTGTGGCCCAAGTCGATGGCCGTTGAGGTGCAGCAAAAATGGCATTAAAACAAACGATGGTTCGATTCGACGTACGTGGTCCAGTACGACCCACAGTTCTGGAGAGAACTGCGCCAACAGTAACTTACCGCAACATGGTCTATCCGATTGCAATCAAACTTACTACTACACCTGAGCTATAGTCTAAAATTCAAGAAACGTCAGCACTCCCATTGCCTGACCGTGTTCAGAAGGTTTCAACATTTTCCAAGAGCGTTCGCTGCCCAAACCGCCGGCCGCTTGAAATTTCATCATTAGTCTATGTACGTATGTACCTATATTTTTCACATATCTATGTGTATGTTTCTACTGAAACAGCACGTATGCTTGTGCATAAACCAGCATGTATGCATACGATTACTCGACGGCTTGCGTCTATGATGCCTCTCTCTTCTCCCCTATTCTTCCGTCCCCAAGCCCATTTTACCAGTAGGTTCAGTTACTGCGATGTCATCTTATCCAAGCATGCAATCCTTCCACTCCCCATGGCCATACTTTATGCCACTGTTATTTACAAAGTTTGATATAAAATTTTACC
>LUCM01004525.1:16455-46574 GCA_008360955.1 Fasciolopsis buskii | reverse complement strand
GGCTAGGATTGGATGAAGTGACCGGGTGAGTAATATTGAGGTCGGGAATCTGGTATCGGGTGCCACTTCTGAGAACAGCTTGGTTCAGCGTACGAAACTTAGTAGAGTACGCTGGTTGGGTCACGTGTCGCGTATGACGAACACTCGTCTACCATATCGTGCCCTATTTTGTGTTCCTCCTAAGGAATAGAAGGCATGTGGAGGCCAACAGATGACGGCAACTTGGGATGAGAAAACGCACAGCAAACTTAGGTAAAGTAGGTGTCTCACTCCTTCGTCGTTCGAGTCCGAAAGACTCGTCGACTTGTTAGCTGGAGACACTTAAGGATATGGCAGTGAACCGTGAACAGTGGCGATCGCGTTGTCATTTTCTGTCGAATCAGAATAATTGAAATAGTTCACAAGCTGTTGCTAAAGAATGATTGAAATAGATCGTTTGCACAGTTAGACTGTGTTTTGTGTGTTGGCCGCAGCGGCATCTTATCTTTTCCCGCCTGTGTAGGTTCACTCCCTGTTCCCCTTGGATATTCATTCTTTTTATAGAGACGTGTAACTCTGGGTAAAGGCAGCGGTCAATGAGGCTTGCCTTGCTGTTTAACGCTGGACGGTGATGATGATGATGGTTGGATCTTTGGCTTGAGATAAGCCATCCTGCATATCTCGTTGGATCATGGAGGTACGCAAGCGGTCACACCACGACAAGGTGTAGTCTCGTTGTGCACTAGGCCATAAGGAGACTCCACCTAGATGTGATGGTTTGAGTGCTTTCATGACGCAAAGAACTAGAGGGGGTGGATTATCCCAAGCAGATCCAATCACACCCGGAAGAAGAACGGGTAGAGACCTGAGAAAGCAGCCTCCTGGTATTTCACATATAGCGGGTATTTGAGCTGGCAAAACCATTGGGAAAACGACTGCAGAAAACCAACGGATGCCCACGAGCTGGCAGTAAGTCAGTACCCGCAGCATTCCGCATAGGTTTCTAGCGGTACCGTTCTTCCGAAGTAAATGGATTATTCACGGATGCCATTTCTACAAAGACCTGCTTGATATCTATTCTGCAATATTTGTCTGGTTGCGAATGTTTTATCGAACACCAGATCTGTGCGTCTCCTGTCGTGCGGTACCTTCCGAAAATCGCTTTCAAATCACCCCGACCACTTGACATCACTCTTACGTCGTTTGCCCTAGCGTGCAATGCCGTATCGGTGCTATTCCGGCACCAAGATATGTGTAAATACATTCCTGGCATCTCTATTCTGTCGACTGGGGGGGCGGTTCTTAACCGCAGCTTCATAATCCGAAAGGAGACACGTTCGGGGTCGTATATCGAACGTCTTCTGATTCAGCTAGCCCGCTTTGGGTACTCTTGTTGAGTCTGTCACACTCTGTTCTCCCTACTCTGTTGCACGATAATTCATATATTATCGCAACTTTTTCACGACCGAGAGTATTTTGACACCACTCAACACATTCCGCAATACTGTATTCGTAGTTAAACCAACGGTTCATGAAGCCTACTCGGATGCACACCGAATCACCTTTTTTGTATTCGTAGTAACCCGGTCACTATACATTAATTTCCCTTGTTGATAAAACATCCTGATTCTGTTCTACTGCCAGTATGCTAGATACGAAGTGGATCCACACGACCGCTTACCAGCCAGCATCGTACAAACGTTCTCATCGCTAACTCAAAGCCGCTCTCCAATCTCGAGAACCTCGATTAATGCAAAACGTTACCGCAATTAGAACTTGTTTAAAGGTAGGTATCCAATGTTGTGCCAGATAACTTAGATTCGGCACGATATTACGACTGCCTAGAAAATTCTCAACGCCACGGGGTACTGACTCACTTGCTGTACAGACATACGCTGGCCGCCTGTATGCGAGCGTATGGAATCTTTCTCCGACGCAAACTCGTCTACAGCGACAATAGGTAACAGGTACCCGTTCCGGCCGAACTCGATACCTGTTCGTACGTATTTATCCGTGCAGATTCGACGAACAAAACAACTAGAACAACCCCGCGAAATCCCAGTTCACGTGATTTCTCGTAACGATAAGACCTCCAAGATTGGTCGACTCAGTCGCGTCGATACCGTCAGCATCGGTCGTCTCAAAGTTGCATATGTTGATAACTGCCCATTGCCTAGTAGTTCGAGATTAGGTGTTGACCCTCCACGGCTTTTTGACGACACTGTGCTACACCAGGGCCCGCAATTACCTCTGCCTGTTTAAAAAATGCCTCGCGTTCAGCAGCAGCCAGTCGGCGACTGCTCTGGCAATCGGCTCACCCACTCTGCAACAGAAAGGCTCCACGTCAAGCAAACTGAACCGCCATTTACACTTCCGACCATCAACTATCCAGCTGAGTTGTCAGCAGGAATCTGGCATCTGGAATTCTCGCCAAAATGCTAACGTGGTTCCCTGGTCAGAACCAGAGAACTTTCAGCCTGAAACATCATTAATGTTGAAAGAAAAAGCACATTAGATCGTAAACCCGAATTCAGTTGTTCAGACGAAAACGGGGAACGAACTGCAGACGCTTTACAGCAACAGAACCCAGGAAAGCTGAACAATCGACTGATCTGAATGATGCCTTTGGGTGTCAAAAATGATGCCTTGAGCTTGCGAGTGGTTCAACAGCTACTACAATGACTAACCACAAACAGGAACATGAACCAGGATTCTCAGGTTTACCAACTTGGTGGCCGCGGACAAGTTGTTCCGATGTCGGATGAGTAAGCTCCCGCCTGCTGAAAAGTTGCATGCCTATTGGTGGCAAGCTAACCCGAAACCGCCGAGTAATGCACCGCTCGCTCTGTGCAACAACCTCCTTCCCCGTTGTTCTGTAGAGTTGATTTTAACGTGTACATGCCCGCGGACAATGCAGAACGACGAGTCAAGTGAACAAATCATCTCGTAGAATTCGCTACGGGCGGACCGCAGACGGGGGACGACCAATTAGATTCGTAACAACTGCATTACTGCAAAGTGAAAACGTTTGGGACAAATTACGGCCAAGTACGAACCTAAAGCACATTCCACGGTAACAGTTCAAACCAAGGTCGGAGCGGGATGGTGGTAAACGTACCAGAACCGCCCGTCACCGCAAACATACCTAAGGAGGCATATCAAAATCACCAGAATTGAAAGCCTTAAAGGTCGGACAACCAACGGACCAGTCGTATGTAAAGACAAGAAATTACAACATTCGCCTCTAACCACGCAACCGTTCTTCCAGTTTACAAGGAATCAACTGAACACTAGTCGTAACACGCGTTTATGACCAATGAATCCCCCAAGTTGTTAGACACGATCGCCCACCGGGGGGGCTTCGCAAAGTCGAAGTTACCAGGTCATCGGTCACAGAAAATCCAGTGATCAATAAGCTCAAAGAGCAACGGGTTAGGTCGCGCGAAAAATGGTCCATTTCAATCAGAATAACACCCGTTTTTCGGGATGACTCAGGAGTAAGAACTTTAATCCAGATCTTTTATTTCCAGCCCGGGAGTCTCAAAATAATCCATTACCACAGGTGAACAAGAACTATATTGTCCAGTATGTACAACAGCTTCCCCTTAGCCTTCTGTCTTTGCTTTCTTAGGCTTGGTACCTCTAACCTTTTTCGCCTTGTTCTTACGTTGCTTTCGCAGCTGACGACCTTTAGTGGGAGCAGGGAGTTGACCGTTCTGTGGAGTGTTTGAGAGACCGAACGACGACTTACTCGGACGAGCCGATATTTGGGCTCGAATTTTTTGGCGTGATCAAGAGAGTCGTAAATTAGGGCAAATCCAGTGGACTTCCCACCACCAAATTGGGTCCTGAAGCCAAAAGCGTAAACAACATCCGGTGACGTCTTGTAAGCCTTTGCTAGTCGCTCTCGAATATCCTTCAGGGACAATACGCAACGCCCAGGATGTAAAATATCCACGACCATCTGCTTCCGGAAAAGTAGGCGATTAGACATAAATTTCCTCGTCTGAATGAGCACATTATCTCCCTTGATAAGCAAAAACGACGTTAGCAAAGAACAACAAACCATTCTGCCCGGCGCGCGCGAACTCCACGACTGCCGCCGCTGGTAAGACCGATCAGCCAAACAAGCGGTAACTTCTGTTTGCATGGGACAGTGGCGGCCAAATGTTCAGGCTTGTCTCCATAATAACTCTGGCTGTATTCACGAAAACATCACCCACCGCCGCGATTATGACGTTACCCTTTCGATTTCACTTCAGACCAGTTCGATTGGATCCTATGCCGTCTAAACTGAGCGACCTCAGCGACCGCGGTGCGGTTGAATCTTGCGTGGTAGGCCCTGTAGGGATTAGTTACCTTGTCTTAATAAATTCGTTCACATCCCCAAGTCTTAAGAATCGAAATCCGCAGCTTAATCTTGCACCCGCGAGGCACTTGAAGACATCTCGGTCATAGAAGCTTTCAGTTCATCGCACTCTCATCTAAAGACCGTGAACTCTGCTCCCACATCTAAATCTCCCACTGATGATACCTTTCCAGTACGGAAAAGAGAGACGTTCTCTGCCCTAGACCTCTTCTTTCTCACTGTAATGGTACTGAATCCATAAAATCCCTGAATATTTAAGACGTCAGGTCGGAGATGGAAGAGAAAGCAATGAGTGGCGCCCAGCTTCAGTAAAATATCCCACCACTTAAAGTTCAGGTTGATAGCCCAAAAACTAGCCATGCAGTCCTTACCAACGGAAAGGGCAGCGGAACAGGCTTGCAGGACAACGGAGAAGCAAGTAGCCAAAGCTAAGAAGATGCTTTATGCTTCAGGAAGATCAGCCAAAGGCATATTTTTATAGGGTAAACTTATCCGTTCGGATAGGCCACAAGAGGTAGGTAAGCAAGCGTTTAAATGCTGCAACCCCATTCTACTCACCATAAGCCAGTACGCATTCGTAACAGATAAACGCTTGAAACTCGTGAAAGGCCATAAATTGCAGATGAGCAAACCAGTCTTTGTAGGGCAAATTTTATCTTCCGAAAAAAGCAAAAAGAGCTAATAACCAGGTCAAACGGAGTGGGATTGGACATGTCATTTCACCTCCGACTGCTCAAAGCTAAGCAAACAAGTGCCGTCTTGGTGATCACCTGAAGATGGCCACGTTTAGTTGTGCAATTACTAAAAAATATTTGATTAACTCGTTATGAATCCGCTGAGCTTTACCATTCCGCGTGGTGAGCTGTCATCCTTGCTGTTGTTTTTAGTTGATGAGTGCTCTTTTATCATTCTTAGAAGATTTGGAGCCTTTATCCTAGCAAGGAAAGTTCGCTGAATTTTTCTGAACATCAGCATTCGGTTGCATCTTAGACCGACCGTTTTGGCAATATTTAGTGTTCGCCTAGACTATCGGACTTACAGTTATGGTCTAACCCTAAGTTAACCGGTTTTACACCATGTATCACAAATTCTGTCGGTCTGCCTGGTTATTTGTAAGGGTAGATGTGCTTAATGTCCTGTGAGTTTATTTTTTCGTCCACAAGTTACCACCCTGTTGACACCATTCTTCCGTCCATTTGAAAGTTATCTAACTTTCATGACAATTCTTAGCAATTCCAGGCTTTCTGAACTTTCTAAAACCTTTACTTATATCTTCTCTAGCGGAGCCCAGGCGAAGCAAGCTCCATAGCGGTTTACTCACAACGGTCTAACAAACCCCGAACCCCCATAGCCATGCTCAGCCCCGCTTGACGAATCACTTGATGGATTTGGTATCACAGCCCTGGGCGTCTTAAGGACGCTAAGTGACTCAGAAAACAAACTCCAAAGGAATTAAAATCTGTCATTCAAACTACCGAGAACGGCTAGCCTCATTATCCCATTCAATGAGATTACCGTGGCCAGGATTGCTGAAATAGGGCACTTGTATGACCCCGTAGCTGAAGAAGTCCACAAACAAACTACGAAAGCCGAGAACATTTTTTTCTCCAATTTACCCGTCTACCTCCCACAGTCTTCGGGCCAAGTTACCATAGCTACCACCCAGTGTACACCACCACCCTTGCCCCTTCCCTAGGTTCAGGAACAAAACTCCCCCAAACAACCGTTCAGTTATATTCCGGTTTTGCGATCAACTATCAGTCACCTACTAGTAAGACTCATTTTCGGAGAAAAGTACCGGGATCAAAGAATCTTATCACAACTTCCCAAGCCTAAGTGCTTTCGGCCACGTCAGACGCCCCTCTCCAGAACAGCAAGCTGTCAGTACAGTGTCATTCCGACGGGATTCTGCCGGCGCTCGATGTGGTGGCGTGAAATAACCTTCCTTTGCCTGCGATGGACCCCACAGACAGTCCCCTCCCACATATTACCGTGCCCAGCGAGCCCTACCAGGGACTACTGGCAGGCGGTGGTTGATAAACAGGCCTCTGAATCTACATGTGTGAAGAGTCCTCATAAATGACCCGTTCCATACTTACGTTGCTCAACTTCCCGTCCACCCCCCTCATCTTACAAAACTGTTGCAAGTCCATCCGAAAATAAACCACTGATGATTGTGACAACCTTCATCCTTGAATTCCCACTGGGAAACCTGTAAACCCATCGCTTCACATTCGTTTATCTTGGCCAGGACCGTTAGACTTGGATGGGCTTCTCTACCCTTCGTCCGTCAAACCGCTTCGTAAAAGCACTCATCGGAAGTTACCTGCTGTAGTACCCCAGGCCAGCGGTGCAGGTGGTGTAACCATGCGAGTTGTCGTCCTCTCACCAATGTCCGGGCACGCTCCGCCGTGAATGCACCTGCAAGCAGTTTCGTGTTCTGCTCCCAAACGACACAGCGGTTTTCAGCATAAAGTAGTCCAAACCTGTAGATAACGCATTCCAGTCATCTATCTAATCAATCAGGTTACCCCACACAATGAAACCACTTCGCTAATCCAGCAAATAAATCTGCGTATATGCTATAACTTTCTGGCACCATTAGAAAATCGAGTTTGAACAAACAATCTTGGCAAAAGCGTTACTGAGTTGGAGGACCCTAAAACACACCAAGGCCAACCGAACGTCATTTAAAACCAGCCCCAAGTGATTGAACCCGTGTACCGACGGCTCCGCCCTCCTTCGGAAGCCCAGTTCCTACTTACTAATGTGGTACCAACGTCCCTTCACTTTCAGAACCCGCTACTTACCCACCCTTACTTCGGCCCGCCTACCAAGATGCTTGGTTTAGACAAACTCTTGCTGCTCCCGAGCTCTTCTCCTGCCCCGGAAACCCCGCACTCTGATTTTAACCACCTTTACCGAAATAACCTCGAATGACCTGACTCTGCTTCTCACCATGTCTCCTGCTAAAATCTAGCTACCCGCATCCCGTCCTACGGTTCTGGACCTGTCATGAATCTCCTATCTCAAATCCCCCTCTTGTTCGGTGAAGACTTCAAACGCCACGCTCACCAGAGGCAGTTTAATTCGTTCCTTTAAATTCCAAAATTGGCTTTTACCCTGACAGACACGAGCACGTTCTTGATAACCGGTGTTTTCTTGGGCATTAACCGAGGTTCTTATGCTCTTCCGTAGGTTGGCAGTACCACACTGACAACGACATAAATGGACCACATTACACCGTCCCAGTCCTGACGACATCAAATTCCCTTACTGATATCCTTTTAGACCCTGTTCATTAACTACTCAACTTTACCCATCAGTCTCCATTTCTACCCAAAAGCTCCCTAACTTAGACAGCCCTTCGCCTGCCGGTAAATTTAACTCGACTAGATTTAACCGTTCATCGGAGCTAAGCGTTCCCCAAACCTGTGATGCCTCTGGTGACCATTTAGTCCCTACACAACGTATCATATGGCTATCACAGGCTGAAAAGTTGTGGCAAGTTCTCTTCACCCCCTATGAACCCCCATCTAACTAATACCTCGGGGGAGTTAAGACTGCCGACAGCCAGCAGCCTTTGTGATATCACCCTGGTAGCGAAAACCTGACTAACTGATAACCACTCTGGTTCTTCGTTTTCCTAGGGGGGTCTGTAACTCCCACGAAACCAACTGACCAAATCGTAGAGCAAGTGATTGCCTGGCTAACGTGAAGCAGCCCCACACAGCCTTCATCCTCTAGCGCCTACTCCTTTATTAAATCTTGACGGCCCCTTGCTCCACATTCAACTACTTGAGCTCTCAAGCTACCTATGATGTGTTTACTGACCACAAAATCATATATATCTTGTCTCACCCATCCTTTCTTCAGCATTTGCCGCCTTCCTTGCGGCCTCAGTTTAATTGCGGGTAGCTTCATTGTCCCTAAAATCTGTTTATTTTCTCCATATGCCCCAACAACCCTATTCGATATTCCCTGGCATAAGGGTTGAAGGTTGGGCTTGGCACAAGACCACGCCCAACAGGCTTCATATATTGAGCCGAATTTTAAGTTCTTAATGCTAGACCCGCTCCCCGGGAGTGATCATACGATGGTCACGCATAGCTTCCCTTTTTGTGACAAATCCTCCCCACCATTACCACCAAAATACTATAGCTCCATGGGACTAATTCCATTGTGCTACACAGATCTATGAAAAGTTCGGCTTCATTTCATCGCATGACCGGCAGAATGCGACAGGCTAACTTTATGCTAAATCTTAATTTACAATTAATCGTCTATGCACTTCGAAAACCCAACGCAAATGCAAAATATTGTCAGCCACGGATGAAACTTTTGAAGCCCAAGGAAGTCTTCAACAGAGAGAGTCCCTATTTTACCGGAAAGCCATCCGATTGCAGTCAAACTTACTACTACACCTGAGCTATAGTCTAAAATTCAAGAAACGTCAGCACTCCCATTGCCTGACCGTGTTCAGAAGGTTTCAACATTTTCCAAGAGCGTTCGCTGCCCAAACCGCCGGCCGCTTGAAATTTCATCATTAGTCTATGTACGTATGTACCTATATTTTTCACATATCTATGTGTATGTTTCTACTGAAACAGCACGTATGCTTGTGCATAAACCAGCATGTATGCATACGATTACTCGACGGCTTGCGTCTATGATGCCTCTCTCTTCTCCCCTATTCTTCCGTCCCCAAGCCCATTTTACCAGTAGGTTCAGTTACTGCGATGTCATCTTATCCAAGCATGCAATCCTTCCACTCCCCATGGCCATACTTTATGCCACTGTTATTTACAAAGTTTGATATAAAATTTTACCTTATTTTCCTTGTCCCGAATGGATCTGTTCCCGCTTTTACCGTTGCTATTATCCTAAAACTCAACTGGAATATCTCCAGGCTCCCACTTTTTCCTTGTTTTTCATTCCAGGTACACGCGCCTACAGTGCTGCCGCAACAGGGTGTCCACGTTCCAGCTCGTAGCTACCATCTTGCACGTTGCTGTATATCATGAATGTAAATTGGTCTATTGACTTGATATACCACTACAAGTTGAACAAAATGGTTAACTATTAATTTTCTTCCTCACATTTGATGAAGATTTCTCTCTCCTCGTTGTCGAACAATGACTCATTATGATCTGCAACAATGTTCTGCCCTTTTTCACACTTGCACACGGCTTTTGCTCATTTTCTTGATCACGGAAGTTACAGTAAAATGCATGATCCCTCGTCTTCGTCCCCATTTTGATGTCAGTCGTCTATTCTCCTCTGTATTTTCTTCTCGCCCTTCCGGCGTGGTTTGACATTTTTCCATATATCATGCATAATTTTATTGACTTTCTTCGTCGCGGATTAACTCTCATACGGATTATACAAACTAGTTAAAGTCCGGATAATTCGGCCACATCTAAACTTTTGCCACCATCCCCCAACCGAAGTTTGCGCCTGTGGTAGGCATTGTTGGTTTACCTAAAAGCTAATCTCTGCGATGAAACCGACTGGTAATCCCCTGGGAACTAAATATAATCTTCACTACTCCATCTCTTTGTCTTCACCTTTGAATAATACTCTTCGATGGACTATGCAAAAACAGTGTGATGGTTGATCACGCAACCAAGCACGTCGCTTGAATTTTTCGGGGAATTTACCCTTAGCGTCACCATTTCTGTCACTGTAAAAGGTGTTTTCGGTGTTTTCGCCCCCAACCCGATAAGTCTCCATCCTCACATTTTCCCTGCGTCCATATCAATCGCACCAGATAACATTGTTATTCCTACACGTGCAGTTTCCTGAGGCTTCCGAGGTCTAAACCCATATTGCTCCATAGGCCCTGACTTAAACTTTTCCAGTACCCTAAGAAAGACAGCGGATACAATAACGACTTCGTAATTTCCCTTCTTCCAGTGATATGCCAGTAGCAACCTTTTCCCCAAATGCAGGAAGAAAGCGACCGCTGCACTTATTTTTAGGAAAGGCAGGTGCATCCACTTTGTTGTTAATCATTTAAACAAGCCAGCGTCCCAAACAGTTCGGATATATTCTGAAAGATGCCTCGCCCCAACGGATGGGGCACGAAAACACCCTACCGCCTCCCAACACAGTTTCCTTCGTGACAGGTTATGCATCTCCAGTGTGCTAACAGTTATGGATAGCCAGACAAAAGAATACGACAACGGTCAGGCTTCATAGGCCGTCTTTACAGACTTTGCCATGGCCTTCAACAGGGTTCTTCACTTTCCTCTTCTCCCTAAGATTCAAGGCCGTTTTGTTGTCGGTCACATGCTGGGAATTCTGTGCACCTCCCTAATCGCCCGGATCTTTACGCCGAATTTAGATAATTCATAATATAACGCAACAAAATATGTTTTATTTCTAGAATTGACAGACGAGTGCATGACCAACTTTTGCAACGATGCCGCGAATTGCAAATACGAAATTGGCTTATATCAAAAATGGAATAATGAACGTGTCCAGATTTTATAGTTTTTCCAGTGAATAAAATAGCTGATACTGCGCGGCATTTGTGTATGCTGCATGCGTAAAATTAAGTTCGAGTGCAACTGGGAGTGTCGTAGCAAGGCTGAGGTAATTGATCTCAACAAACTTATACAACGACTACGAAAATCAAATCGCAGCAGAGAAAGTCAACATCGATCACGATTGCAGAATGACAAATTATTAAGTTTTGGCAAAACATTTTGGGGGCTTGATCAGAGGAAGACAAAATTACTTAATGTTAAAATAGGGGTGGAAAAGGTCATCCGCCACACTGTGATTTTCGCAGTCAGCAGAATAATAAAAAGCCTTATGGAAATGCGGAAAGGAGCCGAATAACAAGAAAGATCTATGAAAAACCCTTGCTAGCGAAAGTGGAGAAACTGCAATGACGAATAATTTTAAGAATACTATGAGATGCTCTGAAAGAGGTTACCACTGCCGGTGTGAAATAGGAATGGGTATTTTGCCTCTTAATTTGCGTTCGGGCTGTCACCGGGATAAAGCGGGCGGCTGATGTTTTGAGGGAAATTGGTGGGGATTTTCCACAGACCACAGCCGTTGCAGTCTTTCAAACAGAAGGATTTATACATGGGTGCATCTTAGCGATGGACCTTCAATGTGGGTGGTTAGTTCGCCAAGGTCAGGCGCTTCCAATAGAAAAAATAACTAATAAGCAGAACATGCCCTGTCAAAGCACGCTGGTGCTGCGGAGGGCACTGTGCCACACCGACGTCCAAACGCACTTTTGCCGGGGGGTGTTATTTTTCTTTGTTAATCTTTGTGGGTTAACGGCGGTATTCTCTTTCAGCGCAGCCTGGGAAGCATACCATATTCTTGTGCCAGGAATGGTGCGCCTGAGCCTTGGACCAGATTGCTCTCGTGGTATGCAGATACGTGCAAGAATGGCGCCAAAATCCTTGTTATCAGACTCTTGGTGCGACAGGAGTGCCAACGCTCATATCTAGAAAATAAAAGTGAAGAAAGAGGGCAATTTGGAAATATATCAGCTTTCCTGCTAGCATGAGTGTCAGCGATGTATGCGGAAGACGCAACGGCCGCAGCCAAAATCCGGAACGTTTGCAGTCCGCCATGACAATGTCAGGTGATGACCTAAATGTTAGTGTCTTCTCATTAAGGACGATAAATGCTTCAGCATAATCTTAAGCAGAGCAGATTATCAGGTATTCTATCAACGGAACTGCAATCATGGCCGTGGTTTACTATCACAAGGCACTGACTTCCAGGCTAGGCTGAAACGTTTCCTCCTTCCGTCACCACCAGCTTACCAGCATGGTGGCATTACGTATTCTGTACATGGCTCACAGATCTTTTAGACAACTTCTAGACGATCCACAGAATGTTTATTTGGCTCGCCCGAGAATACGGGAAATCGGGAAACGCTAGAATGGGTTCAGAAAGCCTAGGCCAAAATCGTTCTAGGGTGCACCACCCTCTATTACCCCTCCGGGCTGTTACAGCTCAACCCGTACCAACTTAATTGTGGCGAACCAGCGATGACGCCTTCTAACCTATTACCTTCTTGTGTCAAGCCAAACAAAGAAACATTTTGACCTCTGCTCTCTCTCACCAAGGAGAAACTTACTAAATGTTCTCAGGGGCCCAGGCCATTCTTGCCCTGCATTATCCTTGCGCAAGTGAAATGTCCTCCCTCGGGACTCGCAACATGAGGAAGCAAACCCATTTTTAGAAAAAAGGGAATGTCTACCTGGGCCCAAAAGAGTAACTCCATTAAAGCTGGCCAAACCAACACTGCCAATTATATACTTTCTAATCAAAATTTAGCTTCTCATGAGGTTCTGATTATTGAGCGCGGTGTCTAAAGCACAAAGGTTTGATCACCAGTCAAGGGGACATCGTCAATATGTGTGCGCAGTTTTTGGGTTCTTATTCATTTAAGAGGAAACTGTTGGCCTTGGTTTGAGGTATTCCGATGGCCCAAACCTGGAAATTTTGCGAGTTCCTAATTTGAGCTTCGTTGGTTTGACGTTGGCCTTAAAAGATTGGCGTTCGGCCTGAGAAAAAAGTGCGTTCACTCGTGTTCCTTTGTTTTATTTTGGATATGTTTTCATTGTATGATTGGTTTCACTGGCGTAACTGTGTCAATTAATCAGACTTGTGGGTTTTGATGTGCATCAATCAAATGCTTTTTCCCACGGTTGGCTGACTTGCCTGCTTCCCATTCGAGTGAACACTTGATCCAATTCGGCGCGTCCGTTAACTGAATCATGTGAAGAACACCAAGCTCAAAAAGCTCCCATGCGTGCCCTGCAGTTGCTTGTCCCAGGATGTCAGTGTCGTGCGGGCTGAAATTATGACATTCTTAACGTCCTTGAAGGCATATGATTGTACTGTCTCATGCACTCGAGTGGTCATCGACGTGGCACTTGTCGCAGTCCATATACTTGGTTATATGAAGTACGTTTTTCTCTGCTCCGTTTCAAGTTACTCGTTAACAAGGATTCTTAATTTTGAGACCATCCGCAAACGACTGACTCTTTGATATTGGAGTAATCATGCAGTTACCTCAAGCGCGAACTTGACTTACGTCATAGTGCTCCTTCTGTTTGACTGTTCTGTTCTGTCCTCTTCGTTCACCGCGCACAAGGTTCATCCCACGAATTTTTTTGGACATCTTTTTTTCAGAATATCCTGTGGGTGTTTCCTCTCGCCGTCTTGCTCCTTCTGTGCAGCAATTTGTTTGAGCCTGGATAAGGTTCAGAAGCATCGCTGCTTCCGTTGTTCAGGTGGTTGCATCGTAAGTTGAATATTCAGCCATTGCGTGTTTAAGTGCGATAGACTGTGATCTCCAGTGTGTTGTTGGCGTTTCTTTTAACCAACAAATCCGAAAATGGTGGCTCTTTACACTTCCTCGATCCTGCGGCGAGGTTGTTATCTTTGGAAGTGCTGGTCATTTATGTCTGACATTTGACGGTTTACTGGCGACGAAGGTATAGCCTACATAGATGACCCAAGGTTTTGGATGGATATTTGGTAATGCTGTGTTTTATAAAACTTTTATTAAGAAATCAAGGGAAACTCAAGACTGTCTGAGCCTTTAAATGTTCCTTTTATTCATCCATAAACGTCACCATTATATTGCAAGAACATGTATATTTCTCTTCTCGAGAACTATATGCAAGGTAAGATCAAATCTGTGCAAGGACGGCGCAGAGAAGTCAAGAAAAAAGAAACTAAACAAAATAAGGATAAGTTCTCCCATGAATACTTCGCGCATGACCAGAATCTGCATTGCGATGATCAAGGCACAAGCTTTCCAGCCTAAAACGAAATCTAGTGAAATCATTTCACAGGATTATGGAAGAATTTCTGGGACTAATTGATAGTCGTGGACTAAGAGCCACTAAACGTTGAAATGGATCAAATTTGCATATGGTGTGAGCAAAATGTAGCGATGTTCAAATGGGAAGTAATTTGAGATGCACAAAAGAGCCGTATGCGAAGCTGAAGATGAAGGCGGAGGATGACGGTCAGGGCCACGGCAAACTGTTTAAAGCATGGAAATTTATAGGGAATTGTGGAAAAGGAGACAATGAGAATTGTAAAATTGCTCAATGCTGATAGGCGCAGATGGGAGCGAGCCGGACTGAGGAGTGTGACGGGAATAAAGCGAGGTTACGGGAGAAATGGAAACTGCCTTTTTTAATTGCACTAGCCATAAATCTCTTACATGTTGTCTATCTTGATGCTGGAGTTTTCGGTGTGGCTACCAAAAGGAGGTCGGAAATTTGGGGGTTTGCATATTATTACTGCGGTAGCACTAACGGTGCTTTGGCCAGTCGCACTGGTCCATGTGATTATAGGTGCTCAAGAACATCCTGTATAGGTTCGGGTTTTCTTTGGGCCGAATGGATCGGTACCCGGGCGCCAGATTTGGCTATCAGCGTCCTATCTGAGATGAACGACTAGCTTTTAGGCTGTGGTGGGCGAAGTGGGCGATAAGGTATTTTTCGCACTTGCATTTTACGTTAGCCCGCAGATAGAAAGCATGATTACTGGTGCTCACGTAGAAAGGCTGAAGATGGGAAGAGAAAGACAATTTGTTGCAACTGGTGTTATGGTGATCTAACAAAGTGAGAAAATGTGGCCAGATATATGGAGATCCACAAGCAGTTAAAATGAATCAGGCGGTGATAGCAGTTAGTTTCTTACGGGGGTTTCAGGACTCAGGCGACTGGCAGAAGGACAGTGTTTCGGCGACGGGACGTATGCTACAACACTTCCATCTACTTATTGCTAATAAGGTGCATGACTCAGTCGGTCCTAAACTGCATGTTCTTATTTGTAACGTGCTTACCAGCTGAATTCTGGCGCCCCCGCAGATGCCGGATGCAGTAATCTGATAGAATGGCTAGCATAAGAGCTAAGAAGAAGTCATTTTTTGATGTTTGTGGAACTTTGTCCGGTTTAATTCGCCTTCTCGCAGAATGACATTTTTGCGTTTTAAAAAGATGGAGTAATCTGATCTACTCCTCGATGACCCCAGAAATCGCCGCAGTTCCTTAACTGACCGTGCGCTTGTTTTCCAAAGGAAGAGTCTACATTTCTGCGTAAGTGAATCTTCTGGAATCTGTAGGATGTTCAGCTTCTGAGGTAAAGGCCCTCATGTTTTGATAATAATCCCTAGCTATCTGTTTTTATGTCATGCAAATCTTTCATTTCTGGTTTTGTCGTTGAGGCAGTTTCACGAGGAAGTCAGACTATTGCCTTTTTGTACTTGTTTTGAACTTGCCCAAATGAAGGGATCAAAGATTTATGCCGAATGTCAATCATCCACGACCAGCACCAAACCAACATAGATCAAAAAAATTAATTTCCAGTTGATGGTCATCAAAGAAGTTCAGGCTCAAAGTCAATGGCAACCACATAAACGGGTGAGAACCGGATCAATGGCACGCATGTATTGACGATGTCTCTTCGACCAGTGATCAGTGGTATGCGATATGGACACCGAACTCAACCATCGGAACCGTTTAAGCATACTGAGCAGAAGAAACAAATTTTTAAATCTACTAAGCTTTTAGCTGCCTAAGTAGCTTGCAAATGTCACCGATGTCATCCTTTGCGGCGCCACAGTGTGCGAGCTCCAATAACTTTTCGGGTTTTAGCTCGGCGCTGATGTATCCAAGCCCAAAGGAAATCTCACAGGCTGAGATCAAAGGGGCTCATTGGCCTCAAACCTGAGCAATGCATTAACATTTAAAACTTTAAGGACAGAACTGACCAAAATGGTCCATCATGATTTTAAGATTTCTTTGTGCCTGACACGCTTCTATGAAACTTACTTAACCAACTCTAACCTTGGATGGTCTTTTCGTTGAGCCGAATAACCTTTTTAGTTTTCAGTATTCCAATGATAGTGAGTGGAGTTAGAATAGTTGGAACTGATAATGTCACACAGGCGCAATATGAGGAGAGAGTTAGGATAATCGATTTTACTGACTGGTGGGCTTGGACGTTATTTGGTGGTCGCAGGAGTATTTGTCTCTAGCCGCCCCCCCATGCAAGCGTTTTCTACAAGTAAGTTTATCGTTATTTGGCTATGGATAACTTTTTTATACGGACCAACCTTTGGATGTTTCCGTGAGACGTGTTCATAAGGCTAGTTTAATACACACCTATACCCATATGCGCATATATATACGTTACTCATTCCACGGAGCGAAAACTCTCACCAGATCCAAACGTGGTTGTGCACGTACTGCACTTTGCGACGTTTGATCCGCAAATATGATTTAGTTAAACTAAAGAGCGATATTGTACCACAACCAGTGAGTTCAGTAATTTTGAACAAGTAGGTGGCCTCTTCTCCCAGAAGAAACAATTTCGGCTGGGGACGTCATCTTATCTTCAAGCAGTTATGAAGCGTTGATGGAAGCAGTAAAAACTGCTGTGGGTCACTATATACGGCCATTGCTGCAGGTAGTCTAGTTAAAACAAAGAATGCCTTCAAAACATTCCGGTAATTTGGCATCTAACAGGCACCGTCCGGCGGCAACTCGATGTGGGGAGAACCGCGATTTAAATAACGGCCACCACGTATAGCTCCTTGCTTGGTACAACCCGTGGATATCCATTTGAATAGACCGCGGAAATCGCCGATGATACCAATGCGTTACGACAATTTGTGTTATACACGGTTAAAGATTTAGGACTACAATACTCCTGCTCTTACAACTTACACGAAAAAGTCCACCGCTAATCCGTCGCAGCTAAAAGAAACGCCACAATGGTTTTTAGGGCATTCCGCACTGAAAATTGCAGGATTATTACCTCCAAATCTCCCGCTAGGCCCCATCCCGAATACATCCTTATTATCTTCAGGCCTGCGCGTAAAGTCGATCAAATCGCAATGGAGAATGTGCGGCCAGTCTTCACTAGAAATCTCCTGAGTCATTCATCTACCCTAAACCACAGGGCCAGATGCGAGATGCTTGGTCTTGAACCACTGTGGCTTCGTCAAGTCAGGTTAAACCTTGCATTTTTCTTCAATCTTTGCCTCAATGCCAACATACTATTTTATGGACCAATGCTCGCATCATATTCTCTGATTTTAAACACTTTCAGCCTGCGTAGTTCACTCTTCTCACGTCGTCTTATCTTCTTTACTGGCCAGTCGGCGCTGAATAGGCCACTGTTTGGGACACGAAACTTGCAACTGCCCCTAAAATTGCTATCATAGCTCAGGTCTGGTTAATAAATTTTGCGCAGTAGATGCACCGTACTGCATGTTTACTATCTACGGTTCCACAGTCACCATAACCCCAAGCTGCCATCCAAGCCATACTACTAATCTCTTTTGTGTTTCAGATTCCGCACGTGGGCTGGTCACACTGTTACCGCTTCCGTCCTCTTAAGAGCAACACCAAATCGGCTAGCTTCTCACCCCTGATAGGACGCTGCTAGCCAGATCTGGCACTGATCTCCACGGATACCCTTATTTGGATGGATCTTTATGACTGGGCAAAATCACGGCTGCTGACGCCGCTGGAACGGCTGGCGCTTTTCTTCAAATTCCTCAGCCGCACTGCCGGCCAGGATCAAAATCCACGACAGAAAATTTCAAGCCTAGGAAACGTTCTTGGCTAACGTAGCTAACGAATGTACAAAATTTTTCTTCCCGAACGCTCCTCTCATTTCAGCTTACTGCTAGCGGCATACAAATGCAATCAGAAATCTTGGGAGTTCTATAATCTCTAGGTAAAATGCTACACAACGTATCATTCAGTTAGTTTGGGATAATGTCGACACTATTCCCCTAACTTTTTCAGCATTTTATCAGCCCTTTATTATTGCTAAACGCGACCATGTTTTCCACTTTTTGTGGCACTCCGCCTGGGTTTGACTACTTCAATCTAATTACTATATTCCCACTGTTCATCATCTCTTCAGCCGAACGTTTCCGTCCATTATGTAATGCTTTTTTCGTCCGAGGACTCAAGACACAACTGTACACTCGCCAGTGAGCTCTAGTCTTGTTTTCACCAGCGATACACATTTACTGCAATTAAAAAGTAAATGACTGGCAGTCCTCAGCTCGCAAACAGTCCTAGGAGACTGTAAATAGTCTTGTGGAATAGGTTTGCCAGTTTTCATTTCTGACTGACATGCTGATGTTTTCGCTTTGCTTTGCAGCTTCTGATTCTACTTTCAATTATGCTCCCTGAACAACCCAAGGTTGCACTCGTACCCTTATCCATTTTCATTTCTGTTATTTGCATTTCCTCTGCTCCGTCTCTTTCCAAATTTGATGGTGCCTTGCGGATGCCTCTCGCAAATAGAGAATTATACGTTACTACTATTTTTAAATCACAATCGAGTACTTCCCCGTCCTCAAGAGTTTCGCACTCACCCGTGCGGGACGAGCTAATGAGTATCTTATCAAGAACCAACATGTCCTCAGGATGCCTGGCTGTAGACAGAGGTGGGCCACGAGACGGATGCAGCGTACGAGAAGGCAAGTGCAGCAGCTCATCTCCGGTACTATCCATACTGCATCAACAAGAAGTTACTGTAAGTCGATCTAAAGCGTCAGCAAAATGCAACCTGGGGTGCACCTCCTCCCAACAGAAGATAGGAGAACTAGGTAGTTCGTCTGTGGTGGTAATACCTGAAATCCGGATATCCGTCAGTTGTTGCCTTCTGGAAATCAAGAACTTGACAAGCAGCCGGCTAGTTCTTGTGAAAACAGTTGCCACGAATAGTGCAATGTCACACGAATCGGATAATACGTGGGCTACACAGGCGATGCTGTGGACACCGGTACCCCCACATACGGCCATCACTCCCTCGCCCTTGATATAGGTTTCAATAATGCATTTCGTTTGGTATACGTCGTCGAAAATGCCCCATACGCTAATATAGGTGTGGACATCCTTCAGCGTTTTAACCGGTTAGTCGATGCTTGGACCAAAGGATATAGTGGACAGTCATACGTCCGGCGATCGCCGGATCGTACGCCCTTTGTGAATCAAATAACACCTCAGCATGCCAAACCGCAAGCCACACACAAAGGTACTTTCTGCTTACACGATCATACTTCCGCAAACAAAACAAGTTCCAGCCGTCATAGAGAGATCGCAGGACCAAAGCTATAAATGGAATGCGGCGTTTTGCGCTTGGCAAGTTCCACCTAGCTACGGCGGAATTAAATCGTGTGGAAACTGGACATCGTATGCTTCTTCACTGGCCTCGGGCATCTCGACTTTAAATGGTTCCCCGATCCATTGGAGACTAGCAAACCTGGGGGAGGCATAAGGCAATTATAAAGTTTGGGCATTTATGGTTTTTGCGATCGCGGATCCTGATGACCTAAATTTGAAGCACAGTGATAAGAACTCAGTGAAAACCAACAATTTGAGCTACTACTAACAAATGTTTATATTCACGGGAATTTACTTTTCCCGACATAAAAGCCAAATTGTTTAACTCCATGGCTGATCCTTCACATGCCGACTATAATATCAATGTTTGCAAATTTTCTCTATATTTTAAGTATCCCATTAGGAGACTAACGCAGGCAGGACCACTTTGAAGGTGCTAATGCCCAAGGAACAGAAAAAACTGATCGCAAAAGCCCCAAAATCAAACCATTAAGGGTGAGGTGACTGGTTCAACTGACCCCACGCTACACTCTGTTTTGACGAATTCATGACCATCTATAAATAGGAATGCGCAGAATACGCGTTGTTTCTGGTCGTTCGTTTTCGGTTTATTTTCTGTAAGAAGGGGCTTTGCGGCAGAGCTAGCTCTCTTCGGTCGTACTAATTTTCAGTAGTACGTGAACCGGAAATGCCAGCGTCAATTCTATCTTGCCATCCAGAAGATCATTTTGATCATGTTCTTAAGTGTTTTGAATCCGTCTTCGGCACTTGTACTATACAATCCCCCCTGAGATGAGCTACCCGTTTCCTCTCTCTTGATGTCTGGTTGACTGATTTCTCTCATCAGTTGGTTTGCTGGTATTGATATCGGAGCTATTGACATTCAAGTACTCCCTGAATGGCACTGCGTGACCTTCCAGTTACTCTATCATTACATAACCACTCCGATGTGCATACCCACTAGTGTTTGACTGGATCTGTCAAGTAGGGGGTCACAGTTATCCCCATTTGTTGATTTTCTTTCTACAAATGAACTTTTCAGGGCTGGATTGCATGCGTGCGTGTATCACTGTCGACGCTCTTCCAAACCGGCGTACTTGTGGACTGCTCCCAAACAAATTCAGTTCCATTACAACTCGATATTCTTTGGTGTGACAGATCCAGTTCCATTTCGTTACTGCTATAATTTGGGGAATGTGAGTGAGAAATTGTGAAGCAAACACTCCACAACTGTCAGTCAACTGCATTAGGGATTTGCCTTTTTCAATGGTAAGGGATCAAGAGACAATCTCCGCTCTCATTCAGGTTGAAGTTTAGGACTCTATGCGTCCCCGGACTACGTCAATGTCCATTTGAGGAGGAAATCGGTGGTCCACATTCCTTGCACAAGACTCACAAACACACTGCCACACAAAGATCCATGTAGAATAAATTTTCTGAGTCAGAGGCTAAATTATGCATGTTGGTTTCTTGAATGGAGGTCAGCGGAGGAACTTTTGACACTAAATAACTTTTTTCGGCAGGGATGATACCTTAACCATCAGTTGCATAGCATTTATAAAGAGATAAATTCGTAAAACAAAGGGATGAGTAATACCAGTTGGAAAATATCCCAGATAAGGACTTAAAAATGAAGCACCTAGATTTGTGACGTGGGGCAGACAGTATCTAGCTCAAAAGATTCTGCCATGTACATTTTCCCCGCTTTCTGGACAATCGGAGCAAATAAGTAGCGCGCCATACGAAAGAAAACGACAAACAGATGATAAAATGTCCTTGTAATAGGCCAGAGTTGGCTCATCACAAGAGTTTTGGGGGCCTTCCTGTGCTTTGTGAATTTGCACTGCGTGTGGGTCAGAATTTTAGACCGATTGATATGCTTATGGTTCCCAGAAAAAATTCCCTCTATTGCAGACTTTCAATAAGGTTTGCCACTAAACTCCGTTTGAAATGCACGATTCACTGAGTCGTAGATTGCATGGTTCTTATTATCGAATTATTTCTCACGCGACGGCATTCTGAAGCACCTATTTCTTTTCCGTTTCGCCATCAGTTAGTGTAAAACAAGGCCCGGCCCGTAGGTTTATCATTGGCTTTCTGATCCAGGGTCTTTACTAGATAAATTTGTATTAGTTACCAAAGTTGCATTTTGAGGCAGTTCGTTTTGCTTTTATTTAAGTTCATCAGAATTAGTTTGACGCAAAATCCCTTAATCTCAAATGTATCGCAGGATGCGGTCTGTTAAAAGCAGCACTAGCAAGTGCATTTTACATATATATATACCCCTCGTTCACCTGGTCCCCAAAAGGTCTATTATATCTCGTCTGCATGGCAGTCCTTTGTTGCCCGCAGACCACTTCTTGAAAAACGATCCATATTGTTATTTCATTAATAAATGAAGTATAAGGATGAAAAAATGATTCTCGATCCACGGGTTTGAGAAACTTTGAAAGCAATGGCGGGAAGAGACGTTGCGAAATATTTACTGAGAATTTCGCTGTTTCGCCATAGGAAACGGTTAATGTTGCGAAGACTGCTGGAAAACTGGGAATCGCTAATCATGCACAACGGTCGTGCTGTCAAGTTATGGGTGTGCGAAGACGGGTTTTCGTCTTTCGAGTTATGCGACAAAGTGGATAGAGAATACGATGCTTCAAAAAGAATAAGTAAGGATTAAAGCTAATATAGAATCCATTTACTAAGTTGTCACTCGCAGGAAGCCTGCGGAAAGTTGGTCGCACATCTATAGAATCCACACTCCCCTCGCTTGCTGGCCAGCTTGGATCGTCATTCTGATACATCGCTGGGTGACGTGTCAAACTTGCATTTTACGGATCTACCAACACGTCCGGGTTTTACTTTATTCTGCGAGCATATCATTAACACGACGTCCTTAGAATTGTCTTAGAAGTTGGTCGTGATGTCATCACTCCGTCCCACACTCTAAGCATGCCGCCCAAAATAACTTATTGTGACCAGAAAACTGTACGCTCGCTATACTCCAGCGGGCCTTTCCCAAGACCAAAGACTTTTCATTTTTTCTGCAAATAAATCGACTAACCTAAACTCTGGACTCGGCAATTTACTATAAAACCGAACAGCAACAGCAAGCTCCAGGCCAGCCAAACCCAGACACAACACCGGCAAAATTGCTTGGACCCAAAACCACCCCCTCCTGGTCTACAGCCACTCACGTCCTGTGTATCATTCACAGTGGCCTTTATGTGAGCAACCCACAGGAGATTGCGGAATCCTCCGGTGAATTTTTGCATCTGCTCTGATAAACCACAGCAATCTCTGTACCCCATGCCGACCTCGCTTGATTACAGAGTCGTAGTCAACAACCGTATTTCCTCCTACGGAGGCAGCCCGGATGTTGGTAAAAACCAAAATTGGCTCCCGCCCTGGACCTGATTCATTACCTTCGCACTAGATGGGGACGATATCTAAACTTCCTGGCAAACATGTTCACCTCACCGTCTTAGTGGAAATCCTCTCTGATTATACCCGTTCACAGTAGGGCACACGCTGCTACCCTGCGAATTACCGAAATATAAACCGCACCTCTAAAGTCTCCAGAATCATGAAACGTCTGATTAGGAACATACTTTTAGCCTCCCTGCTGGTAATATGGACTTAGTAACGGTGGACAGCACAGCTTGCTTTGTAAGAAATCCTGTGCTACTTCCATGTCTGACTGACTGAATGCTATCGCTAATGCCCTGAGCACCGGAAGGTCAGTTACAGTAATCTGTTTAGACATGACAAAGGCTTTCAATAGAGTGCCCACCGTAGATTGCCAAATAAAATTGCATCCAGCGGTATTAGGGATTCAGTCCTGTCGTTATCTCCATCATATCTGTCATCTAGAATCCAGGTAGTTCAATTAAATGGATTTCTACCTGAGTCTAGCTTAGTGTCTAGCGACGTCATCCAAGGTACCCTTCTGGGCCCCCTGCTCTTCCTGTTGTACGTCAACGATGACTTTGATGTTATTCGAAAGGAAACAAATTTTCTCTTCGCTGATGATAATAAAATGCCTACACCTTTGGACCTGAAGCCCTGGAGTCCATCATCAGTAACAACACAAAACTAAACGTCAATCATTTCCTAGGCAAATTACTGCATAATGAAATCCTCCGCGGAAAAGGCACCATCATGGGGTACAAATGCGCTATACCCTCAAAAGGACTCAAGTTTGGAAACCGAACCCTCTCCGTTAACTGTGAAGTCCGCAACCTAAGCCTAAATTATTCCTACACTTTAAGCTTCTCGGAGCATCCGCTCACACAAGTGGCGAAAGCAAATAAATTAGTTGGGCTGTTACACAAAACTATGAAGTTTAAAGAAAGTAAAATTCAACTTTCTGGAACCCAAGTCAGATCCATTCTGGAGTTTTGCTCTCTAGTCTTTTCTAACATGCAACCGTGCGACAGAGTAGCAATTAAAAATATCGAGCTTGCATCTTCCAAGCAGTTTATCGGCTACGCTGCAGGCCTGAACTAAATTTGAGTCGCGGAACTTAGATCCCTTGGGGCTCCGACGCATAGAAGCAAACCTGGCACTAGTTAACAATGTTATTGCAGAGGACAGCTGCGACTCCACACTTCGTGTAAGACAGCCCACTCTCATGCTTTCTCCGAAATGCGGATTTCATCGTTACTCTCATGGTTTCAAAGACATTCGTTATGGCCAACTTCTTTACTGTACAATATTCGTTATTATGGAACAAACTTACCCAACAATTGCGCATTTTATCACCACCACCTATTGCATTTAAAAGCGAAGTACGTTGAATAGTTACTGTGCCATCTCTCATTAACATGTACACATATACACATGAGGATCTTGCGTATGAAATTGCATGGGGCTTCTGAAAGACGCACTGATGCCAGGGTTTCGTTCACTGCTGAATTAGAAGTAAATCTTCCTCATATCACCATATGAAAGACAGAAGCTACGACGACATCTTGATTACCATACCTGCTGGTCCCGATCATTTCTGGTCTGAAAGGTATGGTTTACCGGGGTGAAATATAATCCATGATTTTTCCTTAATCAAGTGACTCTGGCTCGTAGAAATCGCCCTTGACTCTGACGAACCCACAGGTTCCCTCCAGAGGAACCTAAGTCAACATTTTGGATTCTTCCTTTCTCAGTCCTCATCGATATCTCTGCCCATTTTAGGCACTTCGGAACTCATACTGTCTCCGTGACCATAGAATTTCAAGTGGTTTTTTCTTGCCTTAATGAGTGTTTCCACTTACCATACCTGCTGGTCGCGACCATTTCCTGTGTTTGAGAGGTATGGTCTCCTAGAGTAAAATAAAATCCATGAATTCTCTGCTGTGAATTTTATCCGCCTCCCGGTGCATCTGTCTTTTCTAGCTCTCTCAGTGTTTATATCTGCATCAATTGTTTGCTGTTTGTCCCACCAAATATCGGATAATTTCCCCTTATTCATGTCACAGACGATCCGTACACCAGGTTAGCCTGTCCATCTATTTATACGCACTCCAAACTAAAAACCCCGTACTACCCAGATAATCAGCCACCCCCTACATTTTGGGTTGCACTATATGTTCCAATAACCTCCTTTTATAAACTTCTCGTGAGGTTGATCGCTGCTTAATCCGCAGCTGGTAGCTAAGCTAGACCGTCGCCCTTTTTTCTCTCTCCCAGGCCGCACAGTTCCGCTTGTGTGAAAGCACCTACTGTACGTTGTGATTACCGCGGTTTGGGCTCGTCCGAAATTATCCACCCCTAGAAAAATGACATTTCGCTTCTTCTACCTCCACCATATTCGCATTTCTTCCTCCACCTTCCAAGTACACCGGTGTTACCACAATAGTGCGAGGCGCGGTCATATGCACCGCTTAGGCCGAATCACACCGAGCAGGCAGCTCGGCCGCAGCGGTGTGCGGGTGCAGATAGGTTAGCGGATTACACCTCCTGTTTTTACTCCTCAACGGTTTACAGATTGGGTGGCCAGCACCAGCTCAGCCCCGCACACTGGCACTGCTGTGGTAAACAGCCCTCTAGTTATCATATTGTGCCGGCATATTTCTCGAATACTTCGATAGGCATGCTTGGTTGCATGATCAAATGTTACAGGGGTATTGCAAGGAACATCAAAAAGGCAAGTAAACATTTGGGTACAAAAAGAGGGGAATTATCAGAGCTGGCTTACTAAGAGAAACACGGTGTTTATACGCGCCAGTAATACGTACCTCAGAGTTCAGTTGGAAGATGGCGCCGGGTGTGGAGGTGTCTGCAGTATTCGGGTATTTACGAAACTTCCACCCCCGCAAAACGGCCATCTTTTTGCGGGCGTTCAAACCGTTGGACGTAACTCATCCACCCGCGATAACTGACAGTTACCAACCGTCAACCCCGCGATAACTGGTACCGGTTGCTGTTAAATGTCAGCTGTTATCAGATTTCAACTTGGTGAAAAAGTGATCAATCAGAAGAAGCGAAGCTAGGGGAATAATATTGATGTTATTTTGTACAGAAAAATAAAAAATGTCCATTTAGCATGCCAGACCCGTAAAAAGTATTATCTGTGATAGTGAAAATGACCTTTCTGTATTGCTTATTTTCGTTGATGGCTGGGAAATTGAAAAAGTATATAAATATCTATCTCCCCCAGGATAGCGATGATGTCTACCTAAATATAATTTACGTATATATATATATATATATATGTATAAATATGTATATATACATTTAAATACGTATGCACCAGGGTGATATAACATTAATATACATTTTTGCTGCGTAATCGTCACATGAATTGGGTTTGTCGATTTTATCCGTTTAGTTATTAGTTAAATCGATATAAAATGACCAAAATGTGTATATGTATATGTACATATATGTACCTGTCTATATATACATATGAAAATGAAAGCAAATGTAAATAAACAGATGTGCACCTATAGGTATATAAAGTGGACATTTACATGGCGGAAGGTAATAAATCCATATACGTCTGTATAGTAGACATACATATATGTAATTATATATATATACATAAATCTATATATATGCAGCTATGTTTGTTTACACTGGACATGTACATCATATACGTTGTTGCATCGACATGCACAAGAAACCTATTAAATAAATGTTCTTAAACATTTGTGGCCCCATGTGGTAAGATGACATATGCATGTCCCGGTATAGCAATTAATGTCAATGCAAGCAATGATTTCCTTATCTGAAAATATATGCATATATCCGGTAACCACTCAGTCGTACGATATAAGCATATATTGCAGTTTGCCCCGTCAGGTAGTCACACTAACGTTAAATGCCCAACGGCAAAACGTACGACCCCTCTGCCAACCCCGTGTCATGTCTATCGCCATCTGTCTTTGGTCAGGTATATATGGCGAACGACACCTATAAGCATCTCTAGCAAACACAAACCTGTCTGCCTCAGCATACACTTATAACATTTACATGCGTACAGTGGACTAGTTTCACTACTCCAAAACGAATGAGCACCAAAACCCCAACCTTTGTTGCACACGTGAAAGAAGACTCACGTACCATTAACCTAATACACACAATGAAGTCATAACAGAAATGACCGATTTTGGAAATCGGTGCCAGTAATCAAATAGTGGTGGCCCCATAGGGGCCGTGGGGGCGTTCTCGTCAATCCCGTCCCTCCCGCGGTTCTTGTTCCTTGCACATCCGTCGTCCTTCGTTTGCCTCCTGGGTCCTCTTCATCCGTCCGACGTCTTCTTGGGCTCATCAGGTCTACCTGCAATGGAAATGGTGAATATTAGTATTAATAACGCTTGTGCTGATGGACAAGGCCTATTCTCTACGTCAACCCTATTAGCCGTAAAAATACCAAACTTAAGTGCCCACTTTACACTATTTTCGTGCCTGACACTATCAGGCACGAAAAACGCAAACCTAACTACATCCTCCCGTTTCAGTAACCTGAGACTATCTTGTCCGCGCAATAAGTCTTTTACGCGAACGACGTCGTTCCGGTAATCCAATAATAGGAATTTACTATCAATATCCCGAACTGTAACTAGGCGGTTGAACTTATCCCGCGCATATCGACAAACCTGTCTAGAAAGCCCAAAAATTTCCATTATGCTAATTACGTGCGCCTCCTGCTCTGCGGTTAGCTTACGATTTCGCGTGTACTAACGGTCAATATTTGGAATCCTTCAAATAAAAATTACTTGAAAAGATAACAGACTTACCGACGACCACTTTGATTTCTAAATCAGATTCAAAATCGGAAAAACTAGCATAAAAACGGCGAACGTGACGTCTAAACACTGCAGAACCACCAATATGGGCAGCAGCAGCGTCCGCACGAACAGCCGTGGCAGCCATGAGAGCGCAAGTGACGCCATTTCCGGTTTCACGTGTATTTATACCCAAAATCGTCCGTTTAAACAAAGATCAGGTTCTCCAGATTACCATTTTCTTAATTTCCGAAGAATGCCCGATAACATATTCATTCCATTTCCATAGCAATTCATTTTTATCTTCACAGGAGCGACTTTTCAAGGTGGAAGTTTCGTCACTATGGCAGTATTCGGATTTATCGGGTCTATAAAATGGACAGGAATGTAGAACATTCATGAAGAAAGTATGAAGAGACTTTCATTAAAAGGTAAAACTTGTGAAAAAAAGGACCAAAAGAGTCGACGGGGAGAGTAATGATGGCCGATAGAGACCCAGCATCAAACGTATATGAAAAAGAACGTCGGTCATTTTGCCATGGATCCTGGAGCCAAGAAAACATTTAGAAGCCTTTTAAAAGTGCGGAAAGACGAAGAACGTTGGGGAAGATTTTTGGCGGACCCGTGTTTGAAGACATGAATAATGGAAGGTGATGATCGATATGGTATACGCTGAATAACATATCTGACGCTGGCAATCCAGTATGAAACAAAAACGGGTGTCTTTGCTCTTTTTTGCATTTGAGGGCTTAGCTGATAGCCGCGATTGCCGAGGCAAAAACTGGGGTGATGTTCACGATAAGCGATGGCAGCGGCATCTGAAACAGAGATCTAAGTGTGCGTGCCTTCGTGGCAATGGAATGTCGGCGTGGTGGAAATGTTAGACAAGGGCGGGCAGTTCCAACAGTAAATCTGTGCGATTGGGGGGACTTGTCCGCTCAGAGAATGGCAAACACTGTGGATCGGATTATATGGCCTCGATACCTAGGCAAACGTGCAACAAGGTCATCAGTTTAAATTGGTGAATCATGCGAATTAGAAGCAATGTCCACGTCACGGCAGCCGTGGAGCGGGTCTAATTTGTCCGGCCTGGGACAATTGATCTGAGGCCTCGGGTCAACTTGAATTCACGGTGCACTGAAACGCGTGAGGATGGGGCCAGACACTGGATGATAGACCATTGGCAAGACGCGAGTGTAAACACACACAAATAGAACGAAAAAATGGGGGTAGTCCAGCTGGGAGTTATGGTGCTTGCAAATATAAAAACGAGAAGTGATGAATGTTATGTAGAAAGAGGCATTAATTGATGCCGAGCTGCGCGCTTTGAATGGTCCAATTGTTAAATGCATACAGAAGAGAGAGTTTATGTGGATATTAGTTTGGTAGTAACTGAGAATGTGATACGAGCACGTCTTTTTATATGCCTTGCTGCAAACGCACCAAACAAGATAGAAGTCAGGTAAGAAACTGTGCTGAACTGTTTCACTGGCGGAGGCTTTCTGCCTATAACTACTTGTGGAAACTGCCGCCAAAGCCAATACTAAAAATTGGCTGGATCTTTCTGAGTGAGTTGAGATAAGATATCGAGCGTTGTATTCGCTCAGTGCCCTAGGCCCGGCTCATAGGCTCTTTCTATTGGAGTGTAAGGGTCGTGCAACTTTAATAATTTTTTTACGGTTGTTGCCTTCCTGCTTTTGTTTTTAAAGGTAACGGAGGCCGAAGAAATCATTCTTATATGTTGAGATAGTTTATGCCATAGGGAGGAATATTTGATGATAAAGAAGTTTTTCCTAAGTGCTATCCTCGACATGGTGACTGACAACAAGAACGCAGTTTGTTGCAAGCCAAAGGGAAAGTTTTTTCTTACTTGGGGTGCGGAGAAGCACATATTTTTACTAATAATCTTATGATAAAAGGAGAGGTTGATGTGAACTGGACGCAGTCACAAGGGATCGAGGTGTAGTTTTATGTAAGTTTCCACGTAGTTTAGCGCGAAAGTTTAGCCTAGAATTCGTTTTGTAGTTGTTCGCTGAACATTTTCAATCTCGAGTCTGTCGATCTGCTTCCCGTTAAAACAAGATTGATCAGTAGTCCAGGATAGGTTTAACGTACGTTTTATATATTAACTGGCTTTCCTGGTTTATGAAGGCTCTATGCACCAACCCAAATAGTCTCCTAGTTTTGCAACTTGTATCAGGGTGTTTTCCGAGAAGTCGAAAGTGCTGGAGTAATGCAAACCCAGGTCTCTGACAGTGTGAGGAGAAGGAATAACTTCTTGTTTAATTTCAAAGATTCCTACTTGAATGTGGCATTTGTACGCAAGTGTGCTGTTTCTGTGGGCCGAAAATCCCATCGACCACGCTGTGCGCCATGAATCAAGCGATAGTAGATTAC
>LUCM01004525.1:0-16417 GCA_008360955.1 Fasciolopsis buskii | reverse complement strand
ACTACTTGTGGAAACTGCCGCCAAAGCCAATACTAAAAATTGGCTGGATCTTTCTGAGTGAGTTGAGATAAGATATCGAGCGTTGTATTCGCTCAGTGCCCTAGGCCCGGCTCATAGGCTCTTTCTATTGGAGTGTAAGGGTCGTGCAACTTTAATAATTTTTTTACGGTTGTTGCCTTCCTGCTTTTGTTTTTAAAGGTAACGGAGGCCGAAGAAATCATTCTTATATGTTGAGATAGTTTATGCCATAGGGAGGAATATTTGATGATAAAGAAGTTTTTCCTAAGTGCTATCCTCGACATGGTGACTGACAACAAGAACGCAGTTTGTTGCAAGCCAAAGGGAAAGTTTTTTCTTACTTGGGGTGCGGAGAAGCACATATTTTTACTAATAATCTTATGATAAAAGGAGAGGTTGATGTGAACTGGACGCAGTCACAAGGGATCGAGGTGTAGTTTTATGTAAGTTTCCACGTAGTTTAGCGCGAAAGTTTAGCCTAGAATTCGTTTTGTAGTTGTTCGCTGAACATTTTCAATCTCGAGTCTGTCGATCTGCTTCCCGTTAAAACAAGATTGATCAGTAGTCCAGGATAGGTTTAACGTACGTTTTATATATTAACTGGCTTTCCTGGTTTATGAAGGCTCTATGCACCAACCCAAATAGTCTCCTAGTTTTGCAACTTGTATCAGGGTGTTTTCCGAGAAGTCGAAAGTGCTGGAGTAATGCAAACCCAGGTCTCTGACAGTGTGAGGAGAAGGAATAACTTCTTGTTTAATTTCAAAGATTCCTACTTGAATGTGGCATTTGTACGCAAGTGTGCTGTTTCTGTGGGCCGAAAATCCCATCGACCACGCTGTGCGCCATGAATCAAGCGATAGTAGATTACCTTTTACACTCTCTGGTAGTGTTGAGGTCACGAGAAGGAAACATGTATAAAATTTTTATATTGTCAGCAATCAGTAAAGGAATGCCATGCCCAATTATGCGGAAAATGTCGTCTATGTACGGCAGAAGCAGTAGTGGACTTAGTACGCTACCTTAAATGACATCATTAGTAATCGGAAGGGGCCTGGATAGGGTTCCGTTTATATTCACAAACTGATTCCTAGAAGTCAAACAAGGGGAGAACCAAGCTACAAGGGGTTTTGTTAATCCGTAGCTTTTGATTTCCATGAGAAGCTTGTGATGAGATCAAAAGTTATATCTAAGAAAATCACAATCACCGACTTATGTTAATGTGCACCATTGTGCGATGGCTTTCTCTTGCTCCTTTCCAAAGTCCGTTTGCCAAAACAATACAAAATGGAGTCATGGGGACGTTTTTACTGGCATCCGATGAGAAATGGCATTTAAAGTGCATCTGGTAATTCAAAAGTTGCAAAATCCGTCAATTCTCGTGAATTTTTATTTCTGCCCTGCGAACTTTGGCAACAGATCTGTGCTTCATGCAACTGCTCTCCATGTGATTCCATCAGAAATCGCCCACTTTGATTGCGATTCCACTTCTTCATTTCCAGCTCCACTTTCAGCATTGACGTGGCTAAGATTTACGCAATAAAATCTGCCCTAAACAAACATCATACGATTAAACTGTTTCTGTTCCGTCTCAGCTGCCGTCTTCCCTATCCAACAGACTGTTTCTAAATTTTTCGCGTTTTATACCGCTGATATCCGTCCAATATACTGCTCACCAGACTGTGCATCCAATGGTAACCTGTCTCCCAATTTTTCATTCCCGGATTTATTGCATTATTTCTGGCCACTCTGCATTCATTCCACCAAATCCATCTCATGCTTCTTCCCGGCATTCAGAGGAAATACCACCCAAAGGGACTTTTCGGTAACGTTATAGGACCACTTCGGTTTGCTGTGTACATGGAGGCCTAAAAGATATGCTAGGATGGCACCGAGCGATACGGACAAGTTGAACAGTTGAAGATAATTGCCAGAAAGTCTAGATATCGTCCCCATCTAGTGCAAAGGTAATGAATCAGGTCCAGGGCGGGAGCCAATTTTGGTTTTTACCAACATCCGGGCTGCCTCCGTAGGAGGAAATACGGTTGTTGACTACGACTCTGTAATCAAGCGAGGTCGGCATGGGGTACAGAGATTGCTGTGGTTTATCAGAGCAGATGCAAAAATTCACCGGAGGATTCCGCAATCTCCTGTGGGTTGCTCACATAAAGGCCACTGTGAATGATACACAGGACATGAGTGGCTGTAGACCAGGAGGGGGTGGTTTTGGGTCCAAGCAATTTTGCCGGTGTTGTGTCTGGGTTCGGCTGGCCTGGAGCTTGCTGTTGCTGTTCGGTTTTATAGTAAATTGCCGAGTCCAGAGTTTAGGTTAGTCGATTTATTTGCAGAAAAAATGAAAAGTCTTTGGTCTTGGGAAAGGCCCGCTGGAGTATAGCGAGCGTACAGTTTTCTGGTCACAATAAGTTATTTTGGGCGGCATGCCTAGAGTGTGGGACGGAGTGATGACATCACGACCAACTTCTAAGACAATTCTAAGGACGTCGTGTTAATGATATGCTCGCAGAATAAAGTAAAACCCGGACGTGTTGGTAGATCCGTAAAATGCAAATTTGACACGTCACCCAGCGATGTATCAGAAGGACGATCCAAGCTGGCTAGCAAGCGAGGGGAGTGTGGATTCTATAGATGTGTGACCAACTTTCCGCAGGCTTCCTGCGATTGACAATGTAGTAAATGGACCGCCTGTTATTGGTAGCTCTCTACTTCGTGATCTCGAGAAAGTCTGCAGTCATCGTCTGGTAATCGCTTATGTTTGGATATAAGCTTTTTCATCAGAATATGGCGTTGAAGCAATAAGGCGATGTTTATTGTTCATAGGTATCCAAGATCAAGTGCACCGACCAGCTGAGACTGAAAACTTGACGTTCATTTAAATACACTTGCTCCTAACGTTTAGTTATTGGTTATTTACTTCTATCCTTGCCGTCCAAACCCAGAGCTTAACGTTTTCGTGGTTCTACATGATTTGCAATGGAAGGTGTAATGTTAACTTTTTGAATCTCTCAAATAACTTGGGCTTCATGTTGATTAACGTAGCCCTGAGGCTTCGGATTCTTGAGACACTTTAGGCCAAAGGGAGATACTAGGGAAACTGATGTCGCACTACGGCTGGGTTTTTTGAGTGATTTAGTGACACTCAAATTAAAATAGACCAAAGTTATTCCGGGTACTTAATCAGGATTTACATCATAACATGCTTTTATTCTTCAGAAGAACAATATCAACCTGATTAAGGCTTTTAGGGTACCACGCAGGTTCATAATAAGTGCCGTTTTATTGTTCATTCCCGGTAAAAATCCTTACTTAAGAAGAGTGGCAATAAAACTAAATATCCCGAAGCCGCTAGAGCCATAAATTAGAACATTTTAGGGGCCCACGAGAGGGAGCAGTATCGGAAGCCACTAAAGTGCACTTTAAACTCTCTAGGACAAGAGGGAAAAATGTTGTACCTCAAACTCAAATAAGAACCATATCCAATTACCTTCATGTTGGGCATTACTGCCCAACATATAAAACACTTCCCTACATTTCAACCAGCATTTTCTTTGATTTAGCTCCCAATTAACTGGTAGTATCTGAGGGTATGGTATGAAATTTGGTCCCGCTGATTCTTTCTAGTTGGTTTCCGCAATGCCTTTTAGCCTTCAGCCCATGTATTTGTAGATTTGTGTTCATTGTGAGAGCATTCTTGAAGTGTCTTTAGCAACCTACACCCAACTGGCCGACGGACGCTTTACCGAAGAACGGAGGTAAGGAACCAAAGCACACGCATGTGAACCTTAGAAGCAACCATTGATCTACACCCCAAGCCGTGCGGCCCAAAATTACCCGGTCCTAATTGAGCCTAACGGGATGTCAAAAAGCCAACGCCGCATATTCCCTTTTGAAGCATGGGATGTTAGTGTTATTCTAGTGAAGGTAATCCAAGTAGACCTTAGCAACTGATGGGGGCGGCATTTTCCTTTTAGCCTTGATGCAAATCCGGAGTTACTGGAAATTCCAAAACGTTCAAGGAGCCGAATGGTGCACCAGTAAATAAACTGAGGTGACCTCAACTTTGAGGTGGACCACGGCAGCATAAAGCGCATGCTGATCACAGAAAATTTTCGCAGGATTTTCCTTTTCGCATTGAGTCTGAGAACCCAAATTGCACCTTAAAATTATTGGATTCAGTAAAAATTAAGAAATAACTGATCAGTCTAAAAAAACAAAATTGTCTTGGGTGTAAAATGGGAAGCAAATTGGTCGTTATCCAGGGTAAAATGAAACAAACCGATTTGTGAAAAGCGACCAGTTGATTACGGCAGCTTGCAGCTGGAAGCCTTCTGCCCTTCGCACTCCGGCTAAATTGGGTACAGATTGTTAGATTTGCGTTGTTACCAAGGAAATATGTGGAACGACATCCCAAAGGTTTAATTTTTTCTTTATTATCAACAGGCCAAAACGCAATGTAAAGCAACGGGAGCTGACAAACTCCTTAACCAAACGTTCGTTTACCGCGGTGTCATGTGGTCTTCCGTGCAGTGTTTATTGGCTGCGTTCATTCGAATACACCTGGTAACATTTGGTATTTTGCACTAAAGAGCTTTCAGAAGCGATAAAAGTGAATTACAGGAGCCTGCAGAACTCTAATAACGTTTGTTATTTTATCTGGATGTAATGCCTGGGTCTAGTGTAGTGTTTAATTTATCAGGTCATGGTTTGTCATTTTATCTTGCGCTGTGCACTAATATGCAAGAGAAGAAATCAGTTTTTTTGCTAAAGGGAGAGGATAGCCAAATATGGTCCCCATTACTTTCGTCCAACAAGGATGCTAAAACCAAAGGTCTGTAGAAATTATCTACAAGATGGGCTGGGTGCTTTTGACGAGGACTGCTGTCCAAACAACGCAGTTTTGTACGTGCGTCCGGTTTCGGGGTAGTTAGAATGCCATAGTAGTGGGCGAAGGTTTGAGCACCTGAGTATGTTGCTGCCAAAACAGTGCATGGTTAATAAAGACCTATGTAAGCAGATTTTTCGTGCCTTCTGTCGGAGCCAGTCCAATGCTTACTGGCAAATCTTACTCACTCGCCACATTGACTGCCCGAATTCTGTATTCCAATGTCAAGTATAAATCCTTCAGGATGTTCCCCGTACTGCATCAGCAAGCATAAGGATGTACCCTAAAGGCTTTTAATCTAATCCCTTCAAATCTTAAAGTATCAAGGGGGTACAGTTGAAATTTCTGGGTCGATGAGCCAGATTTTTGATCTGAGTGGGGTGTTTCAGAGGAACACCGTGGGGAACGTCTTTGACGCCAAACAACAAAGCTTACCGTGCAAGGATGTGACACGATGGTCAGCAAGTGGGCTGTCGAGGGAATATGCAAATGAGTTGACTAGTGACAGCTGTAACCGCGGAGTTGTTCAACCAGAGACTGTATGAAACTCAGCAAGTAGATAGCAAAGCTACTAGTAGGTGCATCTATCCACAGATGTTTGTATTCCGGTTCGCGGTGAAATTCAGTTCCCGTTCGTACACCAACGAAGCAGTCCGTCTAAAGATATATGGACCTTAATGCAAAATTTACCAGGGGTGGCCTACAAAGTAAAAGATTTCATGCTGAATTCAAAATAGGAAGAAGTTGCTGTGCCACCCGAAACTCAGCGTTACTGAAAGATCGTTTGCATTGCCTAGTCAACCACCGCTCCCTGTTGGTATCGTGGGTCTCCGGCTGTCATACGGCATTGGGGTATAAGCCGCTTTGTCAACGGGCTGTTTATACTTTCCCTTAAGTGAACTACATAATTTGATTAGGACAAACATAGTGGGATTAATACACCGAGGTGAAAAGCCGATGATGCAGATCTGGCTGATACAGAGATAATCATGCGCCATTAATTACGTATCCTGCCGTCCTCTGCTCTTTCAAACTTTCTCTTTTCGTCCACCGACTATATTGTGATATCGCTTGATCCGCTCACAAGCCAGTATAGCACAATCATTATATTTTACCGAAGGGACTGAGGATGGCTCTGGCTACACCACAATGCTGAGAAATTACAGAGCTTTAAAGCCCAGCAAAACACCTTTTGACTGAAGCTATTCCTAGGCTAACAGTTTGAATAACCAAAGCAACAACGAAAAATTGAGGGATGTTTCTTATCCCAATGGTTACGCAGGAACGGAAAAGACCCGAGGAAACGCGCGGTGGGAAATGTTGTGCAGATCAACGAATTCAAGGAGGCTTTTTCGATGATCGATTCGACAAAAGGTGGAATTATCGATCAGACTGACATAGAGGAAATATTTTGATCGCTAGTAAAGGAACCAACAGACGAATATCACAACGATATGCTGTCTCAGGTAAAGGGGCTAATTAACTCTGCCATGTTTCCAACTATTTTCGAGGAGAAGATGACTGGCTGCGGTGCGGAGGAAGCGATTCTGAACGCCTTCGTGTGTTTTGACCCAGAGGGAACCGGTGAGGCATTAAGCTGCTTTATGTAATGCGGACCAACTCTCGGTCGTTTTTGAGCAATACAACAAAACACCCATAGTCCCATGTTGGTTTGATTGGTTTCATTATCAAGATTGGTAGCTTTGTGTTATGTGTCCAGCTTGCGAGTGAGGTGGAAAAACATGTCCCATAACCGCTAAGACAAACTACTGCTGCCCCTGTCTGAGTCCCAGTCGGCACTCAGGACAGCTTTATGCTGCCGAGCCTGCCCCTAGGTGGTGAATAAGGGAGGTTAGCCGTAAATAATGAAGAATAGTCGAATAAACGATTGCGGAAAAGCAGCACGGAAGGCCTTGGTTTCTGGTTCTCATCGGGAAAACTTCTTATCTGAAAATGTCACTGGTTGCATTGTGACGTTAGACTGTGTCTTGCAACCTAAATAAGGCCACTGCCCCTTGTCGTGTTCCACGGTCCCGGTAAGGCTTTTCGGAAGAAAAGTATGAACCAAGCAATTGACCATTGGCTTATCATAAAGGATTGTTGTCTTGGATATCGCGCTTGGCTGCGTAAAAGCTAGAGGCGCATCCTCGAATAAAAGGCTCACTCTGGACCGGGTGGACGAGTAGTGCAGTAGTTCACAACGCATACAAGTATGAGCATTTCCGGTCTTGCAACGAATTTTTGGCACTTCATAAATGATTTTCTGCTGTGCACAACCGTCTGTTTCTCTAATCACCCATGTAACTCCCCTTCCCACACAGTATCCTCATATTCATAGAGAACTTTAGTCAGCCGTACCTATAGTAACGTCGCTGGAAGTCTTTTTCTTAGTCTATCTCTTTAGCTGCTGTCGAAGTCCGCCTCCATCGGGTGTTGTTCCTCCCTGCTTTTCTAGGTACTCGGAGGCTGCAGCTTCTGGTCTTTGTGGCATTATTGTGGTTCTTGGTGAGAAAGTGAAGAGTGCGTTGCTTGACCAGCTCCTAATCAGAAGCCTGCTATGGACAGTGGGATTTAAAGGTCCGTGTAGTGTTAACAATCGTCACTCTGATAGTCGCAGTTTGCTTGTCGTCTCTGTACGCGCCCACAAATTGGAGCCAAGATGCACGATTTCTTACGCACAACAGAGTTGGATGAGATGGATTTTAGCAGGAGACGCGAATATCTGGGTAAATTGGCTGTACTCAAACAAAAGGCATTCTGAAGGGTTCTTGATCTCAGTTCCTGTCGCCCAAAAACCAGGGGAAATTATTGGCCCTGTGTCTAGGCCATCAGTTTTCTTCCTGGCCAATAAGAACTTCGGGCGGTGTAATCAGTGGTGCGCCATCTAACGTCCACTCTCATCGGCAGCAACAGCCCCAGAACGACAATACCCTAGAATCTACACATGAAGGAATATACAAGATCTCCGTCTACTCCGACCACGTTTTAATCTGAACCACGCTCTGCACGAGTTTTGGTAGACGCGCAAAACGCAAGATTCAGCATCGGTTACACTGAGATAAACTCTGACTTTGATCATTTGTGAAGTTTCCGAAAGACTAGCTTAAAAGCTAGGATTGCGGTGGCTTAATAATATCACTGAACGCTATTTGCTTATCAAGAATACCGTGTTCTTCTGACGGTAGGTTGTGGTTTGACCCAACTCATTGTGATATCCTCATCTTCATCATCATCATCGTTTAACGTTAAACGGCAAGGCAAGCCTCATTGACCGCTGCCTTTACCCAGAGTTACACGTCTCTATAAAAAGAGTGAATATCCAAGGGGAACAGGGAGTGAACCTACACAGGCGGGAAAAGATAAGATGCCGCTGCGGCCAACACACGAAACAGTCCAACTGTGCAAACGCACTCTTTCAATCATTCTGATTCGACAGAAAATGACAACGCGATCGCCACTGTTCACGGTTCACTGCCATATCCTTAAGTGTCGCCAGCTAACAAGTCGACGAGTCTTTCGGACTCGAACGACGAAGGAGTGAGACACCTACTTTACCTAAGTTTGCTGTGCGTTTTCTCATCCCAAGTTGCCGTCATCTGTTGGCCTCCACATGCCTTCTATTCCTTAGGAGGAACACAAAATAGGGCACGATATGGTAGACGAGTGTTCGTCATACGCGACACGTGACCCAACCAGCGTACTCTACTAAGTTTCGTACGCTGAACCAAGCTGTTCTCAGAAGTGGCACCCGATACCAGATTCCCGACCTCAATATTACTCACCCGGTCACTTCATCCAATCCTAGCCATACTACGTAAACATCGGTTGTCGAAAACCTCCAACCGACCAACATCGCCCACACGCATACACCATGTCTCGCAACCATAAAAACAGAACTGAACGCACTGCGGCACAGTGCACACGACCTTTCAACTTCAGTGAAATATCACGCGGACGCAACAAGTGGCTCAGTCCAGCGTAAGATGCCCGAGCCTTGGACATACGCATATTTACCTCCACTCCCGAGATACCATCGGTGGACACGCAGCTACCAAGATAGCTGCTGGATGTTTGCTGAAGCTGCACACTAGTCCATCCCGGCTGGTAGGCACGGTTCAACACTAGATGTGAACTCAATGCAGTCTTACTTAAGAATAGCGAGATTAGAGAAACCCATACCGTAGGATTTCATAAAGCGCTGTCATTCCTCACTTCCATTGTAAGATGGCTAGATGAAACCGGTCAAAATACTTCAGGATTTGCTCTCGAAGATTTTGTTTTCCCAGGAAGTCCGGTTTTCATGGGCTCAGGATTTTGCTTCCTGTTGGAATTTTTGGGAAGGGCTAGTGCAGTTACTACGTTTCAAAGCTGCTTTCGTCCGTCATTCACTGAAGGTTGCACAACTTGCGTAAAGAGCGAAATCGCTAAGAATAGCTCAAGTTTTGCCTTGTTCGTGGATCTCTTGATCAAGTCTTCACTCTCCGACAGATTTTAGCTTATCGTTTTCCCTTCCAAAGGCCGAGGACCATTGTGACAAGACGTTCGTGCAGCCTTCTGCTGTGTTGGTGGGCTTGCTTTGTGGCACATTTTGAGGAAGATGTGCCTAATAAGTCGGCCCTCAGAGAGCTGTACCATCATATATCAGTCGGTTTATAGATTATGACCATCTTTAGTCACCCTTCTTTAGCTTCAGTAGAATAAGACAAGAATGTTTTATACCCCTTGGTCTTGGCCGCTGGATGGTGACGTTAAACTGTGCCCAAGTAACAGCGTTTTTTACTTAGAGCATGCCGACGAAATCTCCTCGTTGGACGACGATGCACACGTTAGTTCACTCAACAATTTGGATATCCAGCGACGGTGTGCTTTGCACCTTCGAAATGCTGGCAAGAGCTCATGCCTGCACATCATTTGCGGTGAGTGATTACAAGTATTATTGTTAGTAGTAGTATTATTATTATTATCTCGGAAGTCTAATTGCAACTGGCGGTGTTGGGGAGATTACATCATGAGTTGCAAGTCCCAACAGCTTTCACAAACCTGCAACATTTGTGTCGCTGTCATGTCATCCAGTTTTCCCCCAAGGAAAGAGTGTACAACGTCACGGTTCGCAGTTATTCATAGTCTGTCTGATACATAAAATAACGATAATAATTTGAGACAGCTTTGAAGAAAGGAACCTATATCCTTGAACTTCGACAAGGGTATGCGCTTTTTTGTAGTCCCTTTCATAGATCATTAATTTTGCCCATGATTGTTGTGCTTTTGCCATAGTTTATTTGTTTAATATGATACAAATAGTGGTCTTACGTAGTTTAAAATACTGAAGAAGTTGACCCTTAAAATTTTAAATCGATCAATGCCTTACGATCAGTTATTTATCCGGTACCTGGAAGTACTCACAGATTTCGCCGTTTCTCGTCCGGTTTTTCATTGTCACGATAACATCGTAGGCGATTAACTCAGCGCATCTAAACGACCTTGACGCAAGGTTAACTTTGATGTAAACTAAGATCTTCTCAAAATGGAAATTTTTCTGTTCGTGATCAAACATGATCATTAGACGTCGCCTAACGCAAGGTACCCTATTTACCAAATAATTACGTATATAAGGACTTGCTTATTCCTGGTTAGAATGCTCGAAAAAAGTGCATTTGTTGAACAAGCAAATTTATTATCGTTTATGAACGGAAACTGGGTTACTTCCTAAGGCCGCTTCGAAAACTTTTATGAAAATTCTGTGCTCCAAAAAGGTTCAATGTTTCACGTTCAGACGCGTTTGCTTAGACATCCAATGCCATCCATGTTCGACTTGCTTAATTCCAGTCTATAGACATATAACAGAGGACTGCAAATGAATTCATGTTATTTGCTAATGCTTCTTTACACCTGGCAAGTGCCAGAGCCTTAGGGATATTAACGTTGGAAATTTTTGAATTCATCACACTCGGCTTCTATGTATTGTTATAATTCGTAGCGTTCTGTACATTTGCCAGACCTGGCCTCTTCAATTTGAGGATGCCCGGCGACTTTCTGTATTCGACTACTAATGTCCGTAAATTATTATTCTTATCCTATGAATTTATG
Source organism: Fasciolopsis buskii (assembly GCA_008360955.1). Classification (NCBI taxonomy): domain Eukaryota; kingdom Metazoa; phylum Platyhelminthes; class Trematoda; order Plagiorchiida; family Fasciolidae; genus Fasciolopsis; species Fasciolopsis buskii. Next base: position 5,415 of record LUCM01004525.1, on the reverse strand, counting down.
AGTACTGGAGTGGGTGATGACACCACGCGTAGTCATTTGTCGGGTGTTGACAATCGTCCTTTCACAGAGGTAAGCGGTCTACATTGTCCTTCGTGGCTTGGACACACTCTGTGTATGTTTGTGTGCCCTCTTTCTTTTCATGTTCTATTTGTATGTGCTGGACAAGAGTGAGAGAAATGACGCGTCGATCAGACCAACACTTGGCGTAGTGGTGTGGAAAAATAAGCATCGATTTTGACATCCGTTGATGCTTCTTCCCCTCCTCGCTGTGGAACAAGAGATGAGGAACTTTGTTGGTTGAAGATGCTAAGCCACACGGCTCAGATTCGAGGTCAGAAGCGAGGATGATGTATGGCTTGCCTCTAGAGTTCGTACATTGTAAACAACACCAAAAGCGACAAAAAAACGGATAATAAATAGGGCAGAAACAAAAAGTAATGTTTCCTTGCTTTCTATTATTCTCCACTCTTAAACCGTACAGTTCTATTTAAAAGTTGTTTCCTTGGATCCATGCTCATTTTCAAACCGATAAGAAATAGCACTTTTATGAAGGGCCAACCATTTGCAAAAGGGAGGCCGGTAGCTTTGGCTATATATTACTGCGACAGAACCAAATTAAGTGTCTACGCGAATCCACGCGTTCATTTTGAGTATTAGTAGTCAGTGGCCCAGATGGCTTGCCTTCCCAAATCCGGCCAGTGGAGGTGGATACTAGTCTGAGGTCGGATACATGTACATTTCGCATGTTTAACCGCGCAGGAGGCTGCATGTCATGCAACATCAAGCATTACTGAGAAAACGTGATGGCGAGGAACAGTAAAGTCTAGGCTCCAAAAATGCACGCAAGCGAGTGCGTTAGCGAATTAAAACCAGCCGATTGCCGTTCGTTAATTGAAACACATGTGTAACTGAGCGGTTCGGTTATATAGAGGAACAAAACTAAATGAATCGTGCAAACGTAAAGAGCTTAAAAATAAGAGGAATGAAATCAAAAATGGAGAAATAAAGAAAGAAAAAATGGAAAAATACGACGTTGAGATGGCAATGATCGTGTCTGTCATTATCCCATTGACTTATTTCCCAGAAGTTGGCTGATTTTGTTATGGCTTAAAACAGTGTTTGAAATTTGAGTGGACGAAGGCGGATCCCAAAACCAGAATATAATGACTCGTAAATTTTACGACGGTGGATTATAAGGTGTATCAGTATAAAAGCATGAACAAACTCCAACTTTGCGAATACATGGACTCAAAACGTGTGTCCGTGTCACCGTGAAGAAAAATGCATGTGCTTCATGCGGGCCCAAAGGGGAGTGAGCGTCAAAATCGTGCTGTGCCTGCGGACAAAGGAACTTTCAAGGAACCAAAACTTGTTTATGGTGAGTCACCAAATGCATTCGTTATTTCATTGTTGTTTTTGATGACAAAGCAAAAATGGATAAAGGGAACAAATACGCTTGTTTTATTCACATTTTTCGGCAACTCCCGGTAGCCAAAACGTAGACTCCAGAAAGGGAAACGGAATGAAGAGCTAATCAGCTCAAATTTGACCACTGCGAAAGAATAACTAAAGCCGTCTTGCTAAGGTAGGCATAAAGACAACGTCCTATTAAGCTCTAAGTTGAAATTGCCTATTCTGCTTGCATCGGCAGCCTCTTACAATAAGCTGCTGAATGAAAAGACCATCCGAGGCGACATGATGATCCTGCTCGCTGCTTCTCCACTTGCCTATAACAAATGATGGGGTTGCTGTTTTTTGAGTGAATCATTTCGGTTTTGATGCTTTAAAGCAAACTTAACTATATAAAACAATCGACATAAATATGAGAATTTCCATGGACTATAAAGTCATACCGAGCAGAGGTCGCGGAGCGTACCACCTAAAAATTCATTCATTCATTCTAAAATGTTTTCATTCTAAAATATTTATCGTGTCTCAGTTCTACTCAGAAAGTACACTTTATCTACCATATTCAGGTTAAGGGCTCACGTAGATATCCCAAGAAATTAGGAATCGTTTGAATAAAATAACTGGGATGTTGCGTTTCAGTGCATCAGAAAAATTGACTTCCACTTGCCAGAAAGTTGGTGTTGGAGAGAAGAATATTGGTTCATTAATCCGAAATCCTTAAATCTTGCCAAAGCTTACATTAACTGCGGTGAACCTTCCACAATGCTATCCACATAATTATCTGGTCCACATTTATTCGGCCGCTGCGCTCAACAGAATGGAACGACTTCTTCCCCACTCGTGAACTCCAGACTGCAACAAATGTACCATACTCCAATTTTTATCTAAACCTTAACCAGATCACTTCACACCTGCCCATTTGGCACAAAAGCCCCGAATCGGTCCCAGGACATGCCCCGGAAAGATCCCAAAGGTACCCTCTTGAAATAGGAATTGGACCGCTTTGGGTCGTTTTTCTAATTCACCCGAAATCGGTTAGCCCGGGGTCAGGTAAAGCCAATTCTAAAATTCTCAATGGCAATTCGCAACTAATCTACTCGTCTGCGTGGAAGGCCTAACACGAACTTGGGTTCTGCCACTTAATACATATTGTTACGGTCCGACGGGCATTCTTAACTTTGGTGGTGCACCACGCACATCACTGGAACCGTAAGGAACAAACGAGAGTCCTCGTTACATGCATGCATCCTTTATTAAGGAATTTACAAATCAAAATGGAAAATATTTCTTGGTTCTAGCTTATTTTGTTATTCGGTCACCAATGAAAAATGTTTACAAATTTTTTCGACCTGTAAAAGCGAAATGGGAAATGGTACTATTACTTTATTCCAGTGACGGAGAATGTTTATGGTGGCAATATAAACTGAAAGTATCAAACGTTATATGCAACTGCAGGAATGAATCGGCGTGGTCTACATATGTCAACTTGACAGGTATATACGCCATAATTGTTTCCCTTTCGGATACTTATATATCTAATTTCTTAATGAAGATTACTTTAAACGCAGCTGGCAGGTAACTCACTGTTTTCACGGGACACCGAACATCAATACCCCTTGAGTTTCTGATGGCGTTTTGAGTGGAGTGACTGCAGCGTTGGACGCGCGCAGATTGTACGGTGGCTCCTGGATACTTTATAGGATAAACATTTACAAGTTGGAAGCAACGCCGTGTTGAACTTACCTATTGCTAGCGCGCAAACTTCCGTGCCAGAAAAAGCCGTTTTCTCATGGATATCTTTCATATTCAGCTGACTCAGGATAGATGTTGCCACCAACTGATGCACGACATCCCGAGTTCCACCACTACCTGTTGATGCCCGTAAGTTCATGAGAATTTTGGCCTTAAAATTAATAGATTCCTAAGTGTAACTTACTATATGATCGTTGTGTGGGTTCTGGTTGCCTCCACTGATAAACGCATCTACAACGCCACTTGACACATGGCAGAAATTGCGGATGTCGCAGGAACTAAGTCTGTTTACAACAAAAGTTTAATTCCCAGGTAAAACTGACATTTAACGTCTATGTTAGTGCTTTGTGTTCGGACAAGGGTTTCTGCTTTTAAAGCTAAAATAACTTATTTTCGCTATGCGAAACATCTCATTTATAGGCGTCCTGTGATAAATCATTTAACCAAGAATGAAATGCGCCGCTAGTTGGTGCAGCAATACAATGAACTTCTAGGTTTATTTTCTTATCACCGCAGTCAGTTAGCGGGACAAATCTGTGTATCCGTAAAAACAAAGCACACCACACTTGCTCCCATTAAGTCTTCAGTTTGCTTCGGAGTCACGAGACGTTGTGATATCGCCTATTTACCGTAAACAGCGAAAGGCTTTAGAAATCGCAACATAGATTTCTGATCCATCGTTCATAGTCTGAGGGTTACAATGGCTCCTCCTGGGAGCGAGCAACCATCAGTGCCTCCCTCCCTTGACTCCAAATGAAGAGTCTGTAGTGCCCACGTATATAAACACGACCTGAAGCAATTTGTCAACTCCCTTCTGGACCTAAAATTTATTAGGAAATTTGTAGACAGCGGTACGTTACACATAAATTGATATTGTGCATTGTTAACATAATACAAAGGGAAAAACAGATACTGGAAAACAAAATGGCAGAGGAAAATAAAATAGTCAATGCTATCCAAAAATTTATTTTAAACATTGATCTAACAAGCAGGTTTTGTAACTGAGTCTCAAATAAATATTGTTCCCGCAATGAAGTAGTTTCTGTAAACAATCTAATGCCATTTTCTAGGGCAATCATCTAGGTGATCCGCAGTTAATATGCATCAGATGACTAGTAGGTTTTACGATTTCGAGGGCGCAATTAGGCACTCAATGGGAAAAATAATTCGTATCTTAAATCTAGTCCAAATCGTAAATTAATGTTCAAATGCACTCTACGGTTCCAAAAATGACGGGTCACAAGGTACCCTCTAACATTAGTATCAAGTGCTCACACAATTTATCAGGAAACCCACTCATCCGTTCAATATATTAGGGACAAAATTCATCCTCAGAACAGCGTTACTCACAAGCAAACAGTAATCACCAGCGGGTCACGAGACTGGATGACCTTCACAGTTAGACCTCATTAAAATCGCGTAATACCACCCGTTAGAACGTTGGAGATCTCAAGGGCTATTTCTTTGTATATTCTGTAAACTTTAGGAATTTCCATGAATAAAAACAATCAGTTGTGGACTGCTCACGTAGTCCTTTATCCGCGTTTCCAACAATTATCAACTGCTGGGTTCAAGATGTGAGATCACTAATATATTTTGCTTCAATCTTCGGAGAAAAACAAAACCGGAGGTGTTCAAATTACCACGATACCAGTGGAGTAACCAAAAAGCTCTATGATATAATACCACTTTGAAAAACGGTCCCAAGCGGACCGTTTAGATCTCCCTGTTCTGGCTGGGCAGCCTCCCTAAGTAACCCAAGCAACCGCATTCTAAAAGATCTGAGAAGTAAATATGAAAAATTTGTTGTTTGTATAACAAAAGTATCCACTATATCCTGGTTATTTTGTCGCATCAGTCATCTAATAAATTGCTTGCTCTCACCGAATTCCTACAAAGAAAATGAGACTCTTGTTCCCTCGGAAAGCTTAAGATTGCCTTGAATTCACACGTATTTAATTCACTTTATTCTCTTACACATTATACTATCTCCAATCTAAATCTTCCCGATGGATCTTTCGTGAATAGTTCACAAATGGATGCCAAAGAATGATTGAAACAGAGCGTTCGCACAGTTAGACTGTGTTTCGAGTGTTGGCCGCAGCAGCATCTTATAATATCCGGCCTGTGTAGGTCCACTCCTAAAGAATTTTGAATAGTTTCATCTAGCCATCTTACAATGGAAGTGAGGAATGACAGCGCTTTATGAAATCCTACGGTATGGGTTTCTCTAATCTCGCTATTCTTAAGTAA
>LUCM01004524.1:0-19200 GCA_008360955.1 Fasciolopsis buskii | reverse complement strand
CCGGACGCTCGGACGGCCTCCGTGCTTGTGGGCTCGCGTTTGTGGGACGTTGAGCCTGGGCAGCAAATCGCATTAAACTAATATGTCCTGTCCCACGCTACGTTGCTCCCCAGTGACTTCCAGTTTGCGACAGACACCCGCGCCACCCCCCGTAGCTCTCACTGCATATTGGTCGATTCTGACTGAGACCATCCGTCGAATTAGAGCTCTGTGTCGCTGTGCGCGCGCGATACTGTTGTCAGGGAATTATGTTAGAAGGAAAAAAACGGATTGTCTGCACAGAACTGGAGAGTCTTTCCCGTTTCGTTCGCTGAGCAGGCAAGGCACGCATCGCCACTAACCAAGGATCCGATGCACTCAATTTTTCAATTGTACATTAATCACCTAGCTCACCATACAATGTTACAGGTTTGATCTTCGCCGACAAGGGTGACCGCGTTTTCTCGTCTTTTTCCATGTCAGTGCTTCACGTCTGTTGTAGCGTGTTGCCAGTGAAATAAACTGCGTTACACTCCTATCGTTTCGACGCCGACTGTCCCTGCAGTCTCATCGGCGCATAAGCTCGACCCACTGCTCACTGGGATCAGTCCTTACCCAGGGCTGCTTCGGCTTTCTCACTCCAAGGACCTACTGCTCAACCCCGGTTTGACACCGCTTGAGCTTGCTTCCGTCTCCTGAAGTGTTCAGGAAATATCCTTGACGAGATATTTGGCACGTTTAGCGTGATTACTGCTACTCTACCTCGAATCCTGAATTGTGTCTTCACTCACGCAGCAGGCTCATCGAAAGTCGGCTGCTACTTTGTCTGGCTACAGCGCTGTTGGCCAGCTGCAATTGACCGTGTGCACAATTCGAAGAGAACACGAATGGCCAAGAGGTGACCGGAGGCTTGGGAAATGTGGCTAACGGGGATTGAAACCACCTACTACACACTTGCCCCCATTGACCGTTATGGAGAGTATCGGGCGTCGTGAACTCCAGTGGGGACACTATGGGTTAGGAGACGGGGGCAAGGTTAGTCTCTGCGCGCGCGAGAGAGGCTTGAATAACAGGGACTCTAAGCAGTTGATCGCATTTCACTACTCACCCCGCTCGATGCGACTGGGCAACGTGTCTGATTTCTGCGCGCATGACGATTGCAGTATTGGTTCTTCGTAAGGCGCCGTATATGGGCGCAATTGTGCATGGGTATTTGCTAGGGGGGTCCACGCTAAGCAGAAGAACGTTTAGGGTTCTCAACCGAGCTCTCGGTCCTCGCAGCCAGATGGGGTATTGTGAGTGGAAAGTCATCACTTAATTCTTTACTTGTTTTTTCGCTTGAGTTGCTATCGATACCCCGATTTGGAAGGACACGTGCGCGCACTTAAGTCAGGCCTTTGCCCATTGACCTTCCAGTCATGATTGGATCTTCGGCTTGAGTTAAGCCATCCTGTATAGCTCGTTGGATCATGAAGGGACGCAACCGGTCACATCACGGTACGGTGCAGTCTCTTTGTTTAGGGGTTCATTGGTTTTACTTTTCCGTCCTCGCACCCATAGCTTTCCGTGAGAAAGCGTGTGATGCTCCAGCCGTTCGAGCTTTCCTCGACCCTAGTCGGAATTCCCTGCTAAGTTTGTTCAGATTTCGTCTGGTTAGCATCAGATTTCCGACCTATGTATACCTTTACGTGAACTATGCCTCGGCATCAAGTGCGCCTTCGCGGGAGCCATTTCAGGTGAAAATAAATCCTATTTTTCAAAATAACGGTTGCTGAATTCTGTGAGAATGCAGCAAGACGCTTCTTTCAAAAGTGCTGTCATTTTGTGGTCCTTGGTATTTTCTCAGAAATCGGCGGCAGTTTTTTCCTCGCATAAAACCTGTTTTCATCAGTTGAAAGCCTTTTGTCATTTTTTTCTTGTCAGTGTGAACAACTTATGGTGGGTGTAAGAAAGTGGAACAACTACATCTACGAAATTCCTTCCATAAATATTCTTTTTGAAACCTTTTACTCTTCGCTACTTGCTATGAATCCATTAGCGAAATTACCGTGTTGTCGAATTAGCGCGCTGATTGTGTTCTACTGTGCAGGATAACCACCTTTCATGCCCCGTAGCCGCTGACACTTGAAGCTTTTAAATATTTCTCTACATTGTGACAAGGGTACATGAAATATTCTTGATAAACCGCATCAGGATTAGAGATTTTCGTCGTAATATTTTAAGGGAAACAAATGTAGCTCATTCTCTGTTCCCGGGATTGATTGATTTCGTAAATTATACCATAGCATGGCTTGTTCATCTAATAACGGATGAGTGTTAGCCTTGTTTAGCTTTAAATTTAAACATACTTGCACACAGAATTTTGAATTAACCAAGATTTTTCAATCAGATCATTATCCTCTTCATTGTTGTACAAACGATTTTACTTCTGACTTGCCGCTGCAGTGTCACGGTAACAAAGTAGACGATTGGCGTAACGCACTTGACTGACCTTGACGCACGATCAGCCTCGATGTAACTTAGGGTCGCCTTAAAAAAATCAAAATTGCATCACAGTTACCGATGCCTATATAATTGCAGATATGTATTTATGGATACCATGTGATCTCATTAAATGTTATCAATGAATTTGAAAATCTCTTGGTCGTGGCGCTGAAAATTTATTGTTATCAGAATTTGAGCTCCTAACCTCTCACTTTCGTGAATTTATCTCTTCAGATCGTTTATTTTCCCGTCCCTTACAAACTCGAACTTAGCAATGCAGTGCAATTTGAACACAGATTTGTTAAATTTGGCTGTTCATTTAGCCCGACGTGATGTGGCACGACTGCGTTCGCCAACCGACTCAGTCGTTCAGCCATCACATGGGTTAATTAAACCATTAGAATGTAGTTATTCTGTAATGGCACAATCATCTGGACCGCCGGCCTGTGAAGTGAGTTCAACTTTTATCTCACGTAGTTGCGAAGTAGCATAAGGATGTTTGTTCTTAGTCTCATTTCATCTTATTCCATGTGTGTATCGAAAGTTGGATAATGCTGATGCAATAAAAAGTAGTCTACGAAATCCCTATTCCTAGACGGTTTTCTCGCCCCTCTGGGTTTTTTAAATTTGGTTATCATTTGTACATTCATATACTCAAGTTGTCTCCTAATTCATCCTCATCACTGTGTCATGGCAGAAGAAAAGGAACAGTAGAAACGGCAAATGGAACAGAAACTTTTTATGATTCATCGCACTTGCGTTAGGCATTACACTTCTCTTACATGTCATTGATTGTTCGCCATAATCTATGAATCGTCTATGACTGAAGTGCTACCCGGCTGCTCAGATCAAATTAGTCAAAGACTTCATCTCCATACTTTTTGTTTTAACAATATAGTGAGACCTTTCGCCTTGTTCAAGCTCGCATATTGCAAACATTTATTGAGTACAATTCCGGTATTTTCCATCGATTTTTTGGTCTTCAGTTTGTTTCTTCGTACTCGTAGTTTCTTTGAGTTTCTCGTAAGACCTGAATAAGGAAATGACAAAGAAAACTGTCGTATTTCGTTAGTGTCTGGTGAATCTTCAAACTGAATTGATCTGTTGACGATCGTTTGGTCCCATGTGGAAGTATGGGAATTAAATTGTTTTCATAGTAGAGTTCTACGATATGCGTCATTTTTTCCATGTCAGCGTAGCACATAATCAGTAATGATTTCAGATTTCCCTAACCTGAAGGGGCTCTGCTTTTGGCTCTTTCTGTATTTAAATGGAGGTAGAAACGGTACTCTTCCCCAAAAGCTAGTGACTGACTAAATAAGAAACAACCTACTCTTCCTCATCATTTACATAAACCGTGGAGTAAGGTAACATATGAAGTTAACCAGGAGGTGCATTAACTAGCCATAGGTTTCCAAAATAATCGTACCGTCAGGTTTCCCAGTAAAGAATCATGCAATCGCCTAAACGAAAATCGTCGAAAATGAGTAATGGATAGATCTAATAAACAACTGAAATTTCGTGGTTCTAGAAAACTTTTTTTTGCACTGCTATGAAAATGACTCAACTAGTTATCTTGTTTCCAAGTCATTCGTCAAACGGTATAAACGCCCAACACATTATTGAAAAACAAGGAACTCTTATACAACTGTTTTGTCCTTGTGACGAGTCATCAACAGCGCATATTCATCCCGCCGCGATGAGGATGGAAACTTGATATGAACGATTGAGTCGGACATCACTGCCGTTTCGTGTGATGTCGCCGGATTGCCGCAACAATGAAGATACATCCAAAAACACAGGGCGTCAACGCTAGAAGTCGCATGGCACATAACTGATGGAGAACACAAGGCGTTACTGATGGACGTCGCGTAACAATACGGCCATAATAGTGTCGGGCTTGCTGAGACTATGTTAGCAATGGTGGATGGCTGATTAAATCGAGCACGTTTCAGAGTGCAGCATACTGACCACAGAATATAAACTGATTAAGGCACTAACGCAGGGCGCGCGGTCAAAAAGTCGGCCTCCCACCAACTACCTAGGAAACACCGAAACGAGCGGTACGGTTTGATCTCGGCCAAGGCAGCGAACGAACGGCTAAAAAGCACGTCAGATATAAAAGGAAACCTAGCATATATCTACGGTTAGTTATCCGGGGTTCAGTGGCTTTGCGATTTGATATATAAGCATGACAGCCAGTCAGTCAAGGAGAAGCAATGTCCGAGGGAAAAATTCAGGTGGCCAGTCACAATAAAAGGAAAGCAACTTGAGAGCTAAACGTTTCTGCCGGAAATAAACATGCGTAGCAATTTCAGCGTCTGCGAATTATGGGGACTTGGCCGTCTTCACAGCACTTAGTCATTCTCGGATGACACTATGGTTTATCGAACGTCGGTACTTCATGGTCTAGCGCCGTTTTCCATTCCTAAATTTTGCAGATCACGAGCCTTGATGTATTAGTTGATAAACCTCTTAATGATGGACATTTCTTTAGGAAGCGAACACATTGCCGTCTGTTACGTAGAACACCATTAATTGATGCACTTCATTTTTAGATGATGAATTGTTTAGAAATCACAGCAAATTCTCTACTGCTGGTAACCTAGTTTTGTTTTGACTCATTCATCAGTCCCATATTGTCAATTTGGGCACAAATTTTCAGTCCAGCGGCGCACTTGCATACGATGTTTCACATGCACGACTGAGCTGAGTGGCTACTTCCTGACCAATCACAAATTGATGATTTGCTTCTAGAGAACGTTATATTGCTTATATTTCCCAATCTTGTATCCTATTCTGTCATGCGAAGAGCACTTTAAGAGACACTGGTCCAGTTCCATATAAGGTCACCTGCCTGCAAGTGAAATGATAGATGTAAATATCACTCCTTTGTCAGAAATGGAGGTCATCAGATTAACAGATTTTCTGGAAGGGTACTGGGGAGCTGGTCCAGATAGCCTACCTCCGCCCTTCTTCAAAGACGGTGGAGAAGTAGTAACATCGGAGTTAACGGAACTCCTAAGGTCGATCTGAGTAAGGGAACAGATTCCTAAGGGGTAATGTGATTTGGCGTTATTCGGTTGGTCGACCAACCGAACGAATAATAAACCGGCTGGATACACACTAATTGTTCCTTAGCCCACATCCTATGTCAGATAAATATGATTGTACGGCTAGAGAATGAGTAGTCGAGGACAGGTTTTCCAACACCACATATTTTGATACTATTTTTGTCCCTGTTATTTCGACCTCGCCTCAAGAAGTCCCCTTCCTGCAAGATTTTCTCCATCCTCATGATGCACAATTTGCTTGTCATTCTTATTAAATTTTTGTCACTGGGTTTTTACTTCTATATTTCGATTTTTTTCTCCTCACTTTATAACTTTGAAACACCCACTTTCTGTTTTCCTCTCTTTAAAAACACGATTAACTTATTGATTCTTAGTTGAAAGTCCCCTCAGTTTCCCCTATTAGATTGTTTTTGACTTTGAAGTCCACCCCTCTTACTTTGTCTCGCATCCAAGCTGCTCACATGCTTAATCCTAAGTCGATCATCCGGTCCTCGCGAAAAGTCCGCCCAAAAGAAACCAAACATCTTTCCAACCCCAGCTGGAGTTGTATTGACCAAACATTCACTCTGCGACGCACCTTAGAACGTAGGCTCACCTTCCGTAAGCCTACTATCCCCGTCTTTCTCCAAAGCGGCATTCGACTCAGTGGATCGTGCACTTCTTTGGGACTACGTCTGCTTAACGGGTGTCAGAGAAATTCATTTAACTTATCCGATTTCTGCATTCGAACAGTCAAAGTCAGTTTCATGCATACGGCATTCTTTCACCCCAGTTCACCAGTAGTCATGTCATCCGGTTATCAGTGAAGAACCTAGTATACTATTCGGTCACCGGTAAAGTAATCAGCTTCACGATACTTAGAGTTGTAAATTTCAGAGAACAATCACTAATCTCATTTATACTATTACCACTGTATTTAGTGGTTAAAATTTGATGATATGCACTAGATTTAATGACAAACCGGCCTGGAATCACTTCAGTTTTTCGAACAAAGACACAGATACAGTCACCATTGCGATATTTCAGTGAAAATAATCTACGCGGTCGGTACGTTACGAAAACAACTGAACCAAACAAAACACACGAGCCCACGGCTGCGCTGAAGTCAAGATACTGTAACTGGAGCGCAGCTCCAGTGTGGTCAAATACCAGCGCACCGACACAATGAATAGTGTCTAATCACCATGCAAATCGTAAGTACCTATAAAGAAATATGGTCAACAGCGGCGTGTGTAAAAATGAAGTTTTGGATCGGGTTTAGATTTACGAGGCTTTTCTTTTAGAGTTTCAAGCGATTGGGCACATATTACAACTGTAGTAACAAGAACCTGTATTAATTTCATCTGCTTGCATGTGAGAAGTTTCCGGACTTCTTCAGATTTTAGGTGGACTTATTCAGTCATTTCAGAGTCATCGCGATTTTTTTACGTGCTAATTCAGAGTTGTTTCTATACACCTCGTCTATCTGACACAGTCCGTCTTCTTTTTTTCTGGCGTTCATTCACGTTATTCCTTCGAAGTTTCCTTTTATATCTTTTCCAGTCTTCTGTAGTTGTTCCGAAAAAGTCTGCGCTACTCTCCACGAACACGGTGAAATCCCGTAAAATTGGCCTTTTAAGCAATCAGGTACGCTCAGGTGTGCTGGAATCCCATGAAGACCCCGCCAGTGATTTACCCGTCCGTGGTCTGTCTCCACCTACACGAGATACAGATTATCCGGTACCAAACTCTTCTAAAGCACTTCATGAACCGACGGAAAAACAATTACAGAGTGCTCGGGTTAGTCTTTTACTTCAATATGTTATTACATATTAGATTTGAGCAGTTGAACACTATCCGATGTTTGCCTTTTTCAGAACCACCACCATAATTAACATTTTTATTCTTATTTTTTATGTACGATACTCGAACTTGATCCGCACCCATTGTACGTATGTCCCGATAAGCGCTCCACAGCCGTCGATTGTTCCTATTGGAACATAGATGAGCAATCTTGTATTTCCATGAAATAATTCACCGTGTGATATGATCGATCAACTCACCATTAAAAAACCATGGAAGCAATGTACAGCCGTTTCATCCTTGTTACAAATCATCAGCAGTGCATACCCACTCGAGACGAACGATTCTGAGTCGAACGCCTTAGCTATCACGCTACCCGGTAGGCTCTGAACGATTTGTTGAACTTCACCACGTGATGTTGCACCTATCCGTCACGACCACGGGCCGCTAGCACAAAGCAATCGACCCTAACTGATAGGTGACTTCTCTGCAGGTAACCTAAGTACGATGAAGGCTTTGGATATGGCCTACAGAGCTTGGCTACTTGGAAGAAGTAGTCTTTGATCATTGCATAAGTCTAAAAGTTCATTCCTGTCATGTTCCGTTCACTCTCCCTAACTCCCCTCGCTCAGCTATTTCTTTGCTGCCTTGTATACTTTGACATTCCTTGCACGACGGTTTATGATATATTTGACCTGGATCTAGTTCCGGCAACTACTTCCATCTACTCTTGTACGCCGGTTCAACAGGAATACTCTATCTTTTGAACTAATCTCAAGGAGCAAATAACAATTTTATTTGTGTAGAAATTACAACGCTTGTTTTAAGTTCCTCGGTCCACCGATGTCTGGATAAAAACAACTGTAAATACTGGTTTGCTTGTTTTAAAAATAACACCTAAGGGATTTCAGAGTAATGTCACTTTTCAGTTTTAAAAACTCATCCATCCTCGCCTGTTTCCGGTTTCACTATGCAGATCTCTGACGATCATTTCTTATATTTACTTTATTCATCAGAAATTTCCTCCCATTTGTTGTTATGACGCTAACTGAAATACACTGTCTCCCACTGCCCCGCTTATGGGGAAAATCCTCTTGTTATTACTATTTAACTGACCTAAGCACAACGCGCTGAACTTACCTTTGCTTGAACCGTATTTCTAATTGTTTATCCTACTTACTGTGAGTGCTTTTTAATCGCCATTATTTAGTTTTAATCTCAGGTAGTAGTAACTGAACTGCGAAACACCGATTAATCACCTTTGTTTTGTTGTCGTCAGCAGTTGGATGGCATTGCGTCGCGGTCGGTGAGTTCGAGTTGAAAATCTAGACGATAACACTCACTGTGATGCGAAGGTAAAATGGCTTACCTAAGATATCTTTAGGTCGTATGCAGCAACTGAAATTTTGGTGATCCCGTGAATTCAGTCGATTGATTTACTGCAATACTAAAACTGCAATGTCTCCGATTTTGCTGCAGACTGTTCCGTTTTCTCTGGTCTGCCTCTATGTTCTCTTTCTCCAAAGTGCTGATACCAGCGGTGGTCAGGTGATCATAACTACGGAATTTCCATTCCGGAGGCACGGTTCGATTCCTCTCACAGCTGATCAACTTCCCGCACTTGTCAGCCCTTTATTAGCCATGTTTCAAACCCTGGAAATAATGTACTTTATGGCCTCAGCAATAAAAGAAGTAAAAGATAAACGGTAAGAAGGGTAGAGTATAATTCCTGATAAGACTGAAAACCTAAGCAAAGAAATTAGTTAATGGGAATAATATTTGTGGATCATGTTGGGTTAGGATGCCGTCGGTGGACTGAGATGTTTGAAAACTAAACTGATTATACCTAGGGAAGCATTCTTTTGTTTCTTTACTTTGTTGGAAGAAGGTTTCTTACTTTTTCCTCAACGGTTCGGGTAAAAACATTAGAAGACACGTTAACTCACCAGAGAGTGAGTGGACAGACTGTAAAATATTAAAGTTGCTCTCACTGCAAGAGGCTGCCTATTCATCCATTCATGCAATCAAACCCGTTTTTCATTGCTCCCTATCGGCGGTGGTCAAAAGATCAACATCACGGCGTTTCAACATGAAGGTCCCAAGTCCTAATCCTTTTATCGCCGATCATCTCCCCATTCGGCAGCTCTCTCGACCGCAGTCGCTTTCCATAAAATGATGTCCGTTGTCGTTACATTATTAAAAATTATAAAAAGATTAAGTAAATCTACCTGAGACGTGATTGGCGGTGCGTAAAACTGTCCGGTATTGTTTTCTTGTTATGACCAAAACTTTAATTTTTAATTTCCGTTCGAATCCACTCAGTGATAGTGAACGTTTTTTGCAATCCAGAAATAATTAAACAGTTTGCTTCTGCTTCACACGGGACGGTCAGTTTTTACATTATACATACTGCGGCAAGTTTCCTATCTCAGCATACGGCTTATTGAATTACGTTGAGCTAATGTGCTACAGCCATTATGCTTTAAAATCATTACGTGGTTGCTGGACATACTTTTCACTAGTACCTTGAACCTATCCATACCATATGCCAAATCATTTTGATATTTTCTCACAGTTAACCACAGCTGCAAAAAGGTTCAGAGCTTACACAAATTAATTTCCCAATTTTGCCCTGTAATTCGCTATCCGTGCAACATTATGCGTCGGTTGGATTGGACTATTTACCTACGTTTTACTTTCTGATTTGTGCGTCATACACTTAAACCTTTCCTATCAAAAAGAAGAGTGATACATATGCCCATTATACTGCAAAGTACGTTTGCAAGTCGTCGATGGACTCAGTGACGGTGAGAATTGGAGATTTCTAACCAGATTCCTCGGCGCCAATTTTAACACGCCTCAGGCTTGGATAAAATATAGGACTGATCGTTCATCATATAATAGGAAACCTGGAAGAAGTTAAAACTGCTCCTGGATTTTCATGCGGTTCCGATCGCTAAGCTTGGCGTTTAGGGCACGAACGTTTAATCACCTGCTTGGATAAATTTGTTGATTATTTATCCGAAGAATTGACCCTAACGCTGGATGAGATGAGTCCGGATATACACAACATATGAAAAGCCACCGATGTGTTTACTGATCAGAGGTTAGTAACGAACAGATTATTTCTTCCGGCACTCGCTGCAACCAGTACAACAACAAACAGTTCCTGAATGCGTTTATATATATACATATATGTATATATATATATATATGATACTATATGAGATTGGAAATCGTTTTCACACGTGGTTTGACAAGTTGAATTTCAGCCTCTTTGTTAGAAGAAATCATGGCAGAGACCTTTTGGGTGAACGAGCTTATTGTGAACCCAGCAAATTCGCAAGTAAATCCACACTTCGTTGATGCTGAGTGGCCATGGTATTTGGATATGGAACTCTAACTTTGGTCCTACACAGACAATAAATGCAATTAATGCTTTCTCAAAGTGTTGGGTAAACTGGGAACAATGGAGTTGTGATTGTATGCGGCCGTGCTCCTTATTACTGAGAGCTGAACGCAATGTTCGTTAGGCAAAATCCCCCTGAATCCGAACTCTGTCCGCACTGTCTTGTGTTAAATCCAACAGAGCCTGTGGAGCATTTTGAAGGCAAAACTAAACAGCGATATGCGAGTTGGGTACCAAATAGTGTTGCAGGGACTTTGAGGTCCTATGTTGACTTTCATTGAATGCTGCACATCTTTTCATTAGTTAGCTCGATAAATCTGTGTTCGGATTTTTGGGATCATGCAAAGCAGTATTACACGATGTCACTTATTGGAATAATTCATTCCTACGATTGTTGTTCCAGTATATATTTCTTACTTAGGAAATAGCAATGAAGTGATGGAACGCATATATATATATATATATATATATATATATATATTATTGCACTGGCCTGAAAACAAGCGTGGTGCCAGCGCAACAATATTTACGTAAAATTAGACGAAAAATAGCCACAAGAACGAAAAAATGAATGACAAAAGATGTAGGCTTTTTTCACTATACACATTTCATGATTCTTTTTGTCCTGTTTTCCGTGTTTTTACGGGGCACAAGTTCTACACACAGGCTGTGTAGCATTCGCGCCACTGACTCCGGTTTTGAACCATGTCTCTCAGCTTCTGCAACCAGCTACAGTCCTCATCTTTTGGACTCAAACCATGAAATAGGGAATCACTACCCAAAGCTAACTTTTTGATACCTCTACGTCGAGTCATGATATGACCGCCACGTCGCTTCTTGCAACCTTTTCCAGCAGGTGAAAAAGAGCACGAAAAGATAAACGATAGGCAGGCATATGCAATAGGTGTCCAAACCACCGAGGGGGTCGTAGAGCGATTATCTCAAGCATAAAACGACTGTCTTCACCAAACAAACGACGATGCGTCTCGTCATTACTCACCCAATGTCCTCACCAAACACGAGCATTTCTTCAAAGACGTCCGTAGTCGAATGCAGGAAGTCAGCGGGTCTCCCTAGGACGGATAGGGGGTCTCGCAGCCGTAAAGAACACTACGAATTGTGGCGTGTACATCCTTCCCTTGAGAGAAAGTCGGATGTCATGGGGGCGCTACAAGTGTCATAGGTTCGCGAAGGCTGCTCTGGCTTTCACAATACGTTCAACGGTTCAGCGCGTGTTAATTTGTCTGCCCATTGTCGCAAAAGAAATTGACGTCATCGGCGTACTCTAATTCAAAAACTCCGTTCTCTGGGAGGAGTTCAAATCCACTCCCCAAATAACCAAACAGGTCGTTCTGTAGAACATCCTCTGTTGCATAGTTGAAAAGAAGTGGGGATTTAGGGTAGCCTCGCCCCATACCACTGGAGACAACGAAGTCTGGCGAAAACCTTAAGGCATGGTGCTGCTACTCTTTGAAAACCAACGCTTCACAGGTGCTCCATTCCTGCATAGTGCAGGCCTGTCAACGGAGTTGAGTGCTGCGCGATGTCCAAGAACACAACAACCGCTGGGTTTCGAAAACCAGAGCGGTGCTCTAACAACTGTCGGAGGGTGGATATTTGATCGACACATCCACGACCGAAGTGAAATCCGGTCTGTTCTCCGCGAGTTCGTTCGTTACGAGTGTTATACAATCTGCGGAGAATTATGCTACCAGGATCAAGCTGACAGGGTTGGGGTTGGCTCATTCACTGCGAGAGCCCTTCTTAACGATAGGGACTACGATCGATTCCCCCCACGAATCACAGACTTCCTCGGAGTGCCGAGCCTTCGGAAATACAACTTCAAGTTCCTTAATCAGTTCCACGCTCTATATTTAAGTGGACCTGGGGGAATGCCTTTGAAGATTGACATCGATGTCATGATATCGAAAGGCTTTGATTTCCTTGTAGATCTCCGTCAGAAAATAGATCTATTGAAACGGGCCCCAGGAAGTGTTAACATAGGTATGGAATGGACTGACATTGAAGGCCAGCTAATTTGTGCATGAAGGTGCTCCGCTCTGTCTACATAAAGTCGCTATTGATAATGAATAAGTGAACCGTCAGCTTCACAGATCTATTAGTTCTCACAAAACGCTTTCCTACCGGTAGCTCGAATTAGGTGAAACAGTTTGCGGGAATTTCCCGCAACGGCAGCATGTTCCATTTCTAGTGCAGGATGAGACCATCAGATCTCACCATTCCTACTCAAGCTTGCGTCGAATTGGGTCATGTTTCATTATACTTACTACCTGTCAGGATGGACTGACTGTCAAGAAAGCGCAGAGGTTCAACAGAAATCTAGGGTATCATAAAATGTCGGGTCAGGCCAAAACTCACTAAGCCATCAATGCCCATTAATGTTATCAGACTCGGGTAATTCTAGCCTTTTTGCTCGCGCGCTTTGGAAAATCGATAGGCAAGTTGGGTCACACGGATTGTAACAGTATAGCCGACGCTGCGTCGTAGCTTTTCTGAGTCCACGAAAGCACTTGGACTAGTTGGTGCACACCAACGCTTGATCTAGGTCGAAGGGAGTATTCTAACACGATCGGCTGCCTCATAAACAGACCCGCCATTGGTAGTTAACTGTTACGTGATTGGGCCGTATCCACCGCTGATTCGAAGAAGGCGGACTCCTGATGGCATTCCGGTGAATATAGCATCTGAGGTTCGTACTTGTGAGAAACAATCGCAATCTATACACAAAGCCATCAACTGTTCCCCGTTGTCTAACTGATGGGAATCGAGGTTAAAAAATCCTAAATGCGTCTCGCTTGAGTACAGTCTGTCTAGTCTAGCATTCGTGATTACCGCTAAAATCACAGCGTTACTCCTCTGTTTTGCGGCTTTTGATAGAAGGTGTCATTGATTGCATCTGGGTCTGTTCGCTGGGATGACATGCGAATCGCCCTGTCAAAGCGACGACTCTTTTCTTTGCACGAACTCCTGATTGACGCCGGCCGCAGACTGGAATCCCGTCAATTATTGCAGCCTCAGCCCTCTCACCGGGAACCACACTAATGCCAACGAGATCAGAAGCTCCAGCCTTAGGGTCCCCACAAAGGCTCAGATGGAACTTCGGCGAAGAAGTCGATGTTGATGTTAACAAATGACGGAGCTGGAGTCTTGAATGCATGTCTCCCGTATATGACAGCGATGGCTAAGATCTCTTTTGCACGAGACCAATACACCGGTTGTCTCATATGGTTAATTGTTCTCAAGCTGAATGTGGATAGTTTGAAGAGACATGGAAGACGAAAAGAGCATCACCCTGCGGTAGAGGATTCGGTGACACTTGGATGTTGGCTGAAGAAAAATGCCGGAGAACACAAACAAAACTTCGCTCAGCGACAGTCACCGGTGCGATTGACTGCAGTTTCCGTTGAATGTGAGAATAACAGGTATCCTTGCACTAACCTTCTCCGGTTTTCGTTGCTACCTCAAAGCACCATCTGTCCCGACAGAAAACGGTCTGGGAACAATGAGAAATCGATGGCGAAACAGTGAGTTAAAAAGCTGTGCAGTAGAAGACGGGCTTCGAATGCAGAAACACCACTGACTGCGGCACTGTTCCATATCGCTTATTGTCTCCAACCATTGCTTCGGGGGATCTCAGGGACCAGAACCCCGTAGTTTAACTGCATCTACACTAGCCAGTGCACCGGTTAAAGCTTTCATACTTCTTTGACATGCCATCAACTGGCCACCTCGAACAGCCTTCCAACCATAACTTGCCACACAGAACAGCGTCCAATGAAACAGTTGTTCTGTGGGCATACGCAAAAATACGTCTCAACCACTTTAACCTATACTGACTCTGCCTGTCTAAAAGACATGAACCTTAGGATCTAGCACTTTACGGCTAACTTCTGAGTTACTCAAAAAGTTCTACCATATTCTACCAATACTAGGAAGAAAGCGGTGTTCAAACGCCAAAAATCTTCGCGCATCTTCGGCCACGTTTCGGAGCCATATAACAGCGTCGATCTCATTGTTGCTGAATATACTCGACTTGTGATCGATACCCGAATGTCATGCTGACGCCACGGATACCTCACATTAGTGGATGTTGGACAAGCCTTCTGCGCGCGCAAAGAAACTTCATTCGATATACAAACACTTGATGAGAAACAGCTACCAAGGTAACTAAATTTATCTATCTCATCCGGTTGTCCCCTGTAAGAACAAGATTCGGCTTCAAGGCAGTCCACCCTGTAATGAGCTTTTACACTTCGTAGTTACAAAAAGCATCCAAAAACAAATACATTTCCATTCAGAAGATCGGGTAAAAATTGGCACTTACCTCGGTTCTCACTCAGTAGCCCAACACCATTCGCATATTCGAAGTCAGACAGTTTCTCGTCTGAGCAAATATCAACGCTGCTGTCTTAACATGAGAAAGACAAAGTTAGACAGAAATAAAAAACTAAGGTAATCTTGACTAATATCACTTCTTGTAGTGCATATATATATATATATATATGATACTATATGAGATTGGAAATCGTTTTCACACGTGGTTTGACAAGTTGAATTTCAGCCTCTTTGTTAGAAGAAATCATGGCAGAGACCTTTTGGGTGAACGAGCTTATTGTGAACCCAGCAAATTCGCAAGTAAATCCACACTTCGTTGATGCTGAGTGGCCATGGTATTTGGATATGGAACTCTAACTTTGGTCCTACACAGACAATAAATGCAATTAATGCTTTCTCAAAGTGTTGGGTAAACTGGGAACAATGGAGTTGTGATTGTATGCGGCCGTGCTCCTTATTACTGAGAGCTGAACGCAATGTTCGTTAGGCAAAATCCCCCTGAATCCGAACTCTGTCCGCACTGTCTTGTGTTAAATCCAACAGAGCCTGTGGAGCATTTTGAAGGCAAAACTAAACAGCGATATGCGAGTTGGGTACCAAATAGTGTTGCAGGGACTTTGAGGTCCTATGTTGACTTTCATTGAATGCTGCACATCTTTTCATTAGTTAGCTCGATAAATCTGTGTTCGGATTTTTGGGATCATGCAAAGCAGTATTACACGATGTCACTTATTGGAATAATTCATTCCTACGATTGTTGTTCCAGTATATATTTCTTACTTAGGAAATAGCAATGAAGTGATGGAACGCATATATATATATATATATATATATATATATATATTTTTGCACTGGCCTGAAAACAAGCGTGGTGCCAGCGCAACAATATTTACGTAAAATTAGACGAAAAATAGCCACAAGAACGAAAAAATGAATGACAAAAGATGTAGGCTTTTTTCACTATACACATTTCATGATTCTTTTTGTCCTGTTTTCCGTGTTTTTACGGGGCACAAGTTCTACACACAGGCTGTGTAGCATTCGCGCCACTGACTCCGGTTTTGAACCATGTCTCTCAGCTTCTGCAACCAGCTACAGTCCTCATCTTTTGGACTCAAACCATGAAATAGGGAATCACTACCCAAAGCTAACTTTTTGATACCTCTACGTCGAGTCATGATATGACCGCCACGTCGCTTCTTGCAACCTTTTCCAGCAGGTGAAAAAGAGCACGAAAAGATAAACGATAGGCAGGCATATGCAATAGGTGTCCAAACCACCGAGGGGGTCGTAGAGCGATTATCTCAAGCATAAAACGACTGTCTTCACCAAACAAACGACGATGCGTCTCGTCATTACTCACCCAATGTCCTCACCAAACACGAGCATTTCTTCAAAGACGTCCGTAGTCGAATGCAGGAAGTCAGCGGGTCTCCCTAGGACGGATAGGGGGTCTCGCAGCCGTAAAGAACACTACGAATTGTGGCGTGTACATCCTTCCCTTGAGAGAAAGTCGGATGTCATGGGGGCGCTACAAGTGTCATAGGTTCGCGAAGGCTGCTCTGGCTTTCACAATACGTTCAACGGTTCAGCGCGTGTTAATTTGTCTGCCCATTGTCGCAAAAGAAATTGACGTCATCGGCGTACTCTAATTCAAAAACTCCGTTCTCTGGGAGGAGTTCAAATCCACTCCCCAAATAACCAAACAGGTCGTTCTGTAGAACATCCTCTGTTGCATAGTTGAAAAGAAGTGGGGATTTAGGGTAGCCTCGCCCCATACCACTGGAGACAACGAAGTCTGGCGAAAACCTTAAGGCATGGTGCTGCTACTCTTTGAAAACCAACGCTTCACAGGTGCTCCATTCCTGCATAGTGCAGGCCTGTCAACGGAGTTGAGTGCTGCGCGATGTCCAAGAACACAACAACCGCTGGGTTTCGAAAACCAGAGCGGTGCTCTAACAACTGTCGGAGGGTGGATATTTGATCGACACATCCACGACCGAAGTGAAATCCGGTCTGTTCTCCGCGAGTTCGTTCGTTACGAGTGTTATACAATCTGCGGAGAATTATGCTACCAGGATCAAGCTGACAGGGTTGGGGTTGGCTCATTCACTGCGAGAGCCCTTCTTAACGATAGGGACTACGATCGATTCCCCCCACGAATCACAGACTTCCTCGGAGTGCCGAGCCTTCGGAAATACAACTTCAAGTTCCTTAATCAGTTCCACGCTCTATATTTAAGTGGACCTGGGGGAATGCCTTTGAAGATTGACATCGATGTCATGATATCGAAAGGCTTTGATTTCCTTGTAGATCTCCGTCAGAAAATAGATCTATTGAAACGGGCCCCAGGAAGTGTTAACATAGGTATGGAATGGACTGACATTGAAGGCCAGCTAATTTGTGCATGAAGGTGCTCCGCTCTGTCTACATAAAGTCGCTATTGATAATGAATAAGTGAACCGTCAGCTTCACAGATCTATTAGTTCTCACAAAACGCTTTCCTACCGGTAGCTCGAATTAGGTGAAACAGTTTGCGGGAATTTCCCGCAACGGCAGCATGTTCCATTTCTAGTGCAGGATGAGACCATCAGATCTCACCATTCCTACTCAAGCTTGCGTCGAATTGGGTCATGTTTCATTATACTTACTACCTGTCAGGATGGACTGACTGTCAAGAAAGCGCAGAGGTTCAACAGAAATCTAGGGTATCATAAAATGTCGGGTCAGGCCAAAACTCACTAAGCCATCAATGCCCATTAATGTTATCAGACTCGGGTAATTCTAGCCTTTTTGCTCGCGCGCTTTGGAAAATCGATAGGCAAGTTGGGTCACACGGATTGTAACAGTATAGCCGACGCTGCGTCGTAGCTTTTCTGAGTCCACGAAAGCACTTGGACTAGTTGGTGCACACCAACGCTTGATCTAGGTCGAAGGGAGTATTCTAACACGATCGGCTGCCTCATAAACAGACCCGCCATTGGTAGTTAACTGTTACGTGATTGGGCCGTATCCACCGCTGATTCGAAGAAGGCGGACTCCTGATGGCATTCCGGTGAATATAGCATCTGAGGTTCGTACTTGTGAGAAACAATCGCAATCTATACACAAAGCCATCAACTGTTCCCCGTTGTCTAACTGATGGGAATCGAGGTTAAAAAATCCTAAATGCGTCTCGCTTGAGTACAGTCTGTCTAGTCTAGCATTCGTGATTACCGCTAAAATCACAGCGTTACTCCTCTGTTTTGCGGCTTTTGATAGAAGGTGTCATTGATTGCATCTGGGTCTGTTCGCTGGGATGACATGCGAATCGCCCTGTCAAAGCGACGACTCTTTTCTTTGCACGAACTCCTGATTGACGCCGGCCGCAGACTGGAATCCCGTCAATTATTGCAGCCTCAGCCCTCTCACCGGGAACCACACTAATGCCAACGAGATCAGAAGCTCCAGCCTTAGGGTCCCCACAAAGGCTCAGATGGAACTTCGGCGAAGAAGTCGATGTTGATGTTAACAAATGACGGAGCTGGAGTCTTGAATGCATGTCTCCCGTATATGACAGCGATGGCTAAGATCTCTTTTGCACGAGACCAATACACCGGTTGTCTCATATGGTTAATTGTTCTCAAGCTGAATGTGGATAGTTTGAAGAGACATGGAAGACGAAAAGAGCATCACCCTGCGGTAGAGGATTCGGTGACACTTGGATGTTGGCTGAAGAAAAATGCCGGAGAACACAAACAAAACTTCGCTCAGCGACAGTCACCGGTGCGATTGACTGCAGTTTCCGTTGAATGTGAGAATAACAGGTATCCTTGCACTAACCTTCTCCGGTTTTCGTTGCTACCTCAAAGCACCATCTGTCCCGACAGAAAACGGTCTGGGAACAATGAGAAATCGATGGCGAAACAGTGAGTTAAAAAGCTGTGCAGTAGAAGACGGGCTTCGAATGCAGAAACACCACTGACTGCGGCACTGTTCCATATCGCTTATTGTCTCCAACCATTGCTTCGGGGGATCTCAGGGACCAGAACCCCGTAGTTTAACTGCATCTACACTAGCCAGTGCACCGGTTAAAGCTTTCATACTTCTTTGACATGCCATCAACTGGCCACCTCG
>LUCM01004523.1:0-28594 GCA_008360955.1 Fasciolopsis buskii | reverse complement strand
GGAGACAGAAGAGACAGGTTGAATAAAAGAGGGAACTCTGAGCAGTAGCATACTTATCAATACCCACCCCACCAGCGCTCGATGCAATGGGCAGCGCGGTCCTGATTATCCTGCGCGACGACCGATGCAGTATGGAATTCTTTATAGGCATGTAACTCATGGGGATATATGGGCGGGTGCTGCTAGGGAGTCCAGCCGTTAAGCAGAAGAATGAATAGTGTTCTCAACCAAAGCTTTTGGTATTGACAAGAACCTGGCCGCAATGCAGCGGGGAATAGCTGAGTGGGAGCCTATCTAATTGGATCAATTATTCTTCCACTCGTCTTTACGACTGAGCTGCTAACTCAGATCAACCCCCAACTTGGAGGACCAGGAGACTACTTCGTCAGGCCTCTATCCATTGACTTTCCAGGCATGATTGGATTTTCGGCTTGAAATAAGCCATCCTGTATAGCTCGTTGGATCATGGAGGCACGCAAGCCGTCACACCACATCAAGGTGTTGTTTCGTACAAAAAGAACACGAAAAGGTAGACCATGTGCAGGCATACAAATTCGTTTTTAAACCACCTAAAGGAGCGTAGACCAGTTATGCCAGTCAAAGGACGAGTGTTTGCACCCAACACACAACGACGTACTTCGTCATTGCTAACCCACAAGACACGGGCAATGCTTTGGAGATAACCGAGGTCGAACACAGTCACCAGGCATCCTAAACTCAGACAAGCCAAGAAGAACACTATGAACTGCCGTATTGTCCGCCCTCCCCTTGATGGAAAGCAGGGTGCCATGGCGGTGACACAAGTGCCGCAGGTTCGCGAAAGCTGCTCTGCCGTTCACCATCTGTTATGAGACCACCTCCCAACACCTTCGCCAGGTATGACCAGGCTCCCGAGGTACTTGAAGCTATTGACTTCCTCCAATAGAGTACCACAAGGGATGAGTGCAGGTACAAGCTCTTGCCAATCTTGAAGAAGGACCCTGCATTTTGAAGGTGCACCTGGGTACCTCAATAGCTAAGAGGCCCAAAGCACGTTGAATTGACTGTGCATCGTCACTCAACAGGACGATATCATCGGCCTATTCAAAGTCAAAGATCCTGTTCCCTGAGGAGTTTAAATCCACCGTTAAAAAGATCAGACAAAGCATTCTATGGAAAATCCTGAAAAGAAACGGGGATATAGAGCATCCCTGCCGCATTCCACTGGAAACGATGAAGAGTGGCGAAAGCTGGTCATAAACGATAATCTCACCTGACGTATGACCGTGCAAATCTATGAGGAAAGGCACACTTCTCAGGTACTCCATTTCTCAGCAAGCAGTACCACAGTGCAGACCTATCAACAGAGCCAAAGGCTGGGCGAATGTCTAAGAACACGATGATCACTGGCCTTTTGAAAGTAAAATGGTGCTCTAACAACTGTCCAAGGGTGAAGATATCATCGACGCATCAAAGACCAACGCAAAACTCAGCCTAGTGCTCACGGGTTTGCCATTAACGCCTGTCGCACAACCTGCAAGCAATGACGGACGAAAGCAGCTTTGATGCTGTTATGTTGCCGAGTTTGGTTGGTCTATGCTGAAGCACAAGACACAAGTGCTCGCGACGCACGATATCACAGGAGCGAGCACACAGCTTGTGGTCTAGTAGGACACGGACACAGGTTGGAAACAAAAAGTTCTGGCTCAAGACTCAAGGCCCGTAGTCGCACAACGAATGAGACGGAACTGCTGCTCCCTTGAATGCGCAGCCACACGAAACAATAAGCAGTGCGAAATACGAACATCTAGCCCAGCCCGCTAGCGGAAGAGAGACGAACACAGAGTACTGCCGCGTGTTTATTGGCGAATCACCAATAAAAGTCAATTTAAGTGAGCTCTATCGTTTATATAGTTTTGTTGGGTGGCCTTGATCGATGTATGGACTTGCCAATCACAGAACGGGCTTTTATAAATCTTTTCGCGGACAAATAAAAATATTCAAAAGCGCAATATTTAAAATAACGTCAATTTCGAAATATTAAGAGGAGGACAGGTTCTTTTAGAAAATTAATGGCAGGAATGAAATCTGCGGCTCCAAAATCCTTGTAATGGTCTCCGACCATAACGGTTTCTGATGGAATTAGGCTAATACTCCTACAGTTGAATCAGTCACCGGGCGTATCCTGTATGAAGACGGAGACAGCTATCGACTTCCTCCAAACAACGAACATCTTCCACGATATACCGAACATTTGAGAACGAATCTTCAAATTATCTATTCAGTTGCATTCCTATCTTCAAAGAAACCTGCGGAAAGCCCATTGGGACTCAACGCTTCCCGGTGCCCTAACGTTTCTGGTCTTCATCTCATCAAGATTCCCCAATGTTAAACACCAAGACGAGACTCACTGAGCGACCCCTTTTCCCCAGAGTTACAAGATTATGTAAAAAGAGTGAATATCCAAGGGGAAAAGGCACTAGACAAAAACGGGTACAATACTAACACAAAGAATGCAGTCTAACTGTTTCAAAGCTAAGCAAGCTTGCTGGCGAGCCTGCTAGAGAAAGTGTTCACATCCAAATAAACCAGATTCATAGGCTCATGAAGCTTGAGAAACTGCGAGCTAGCAGACTGAAACCCAATTTCAACATAATTTGAGAATAAACCATTGTGATTATCAGGCGTGCTATCAGCGCAGACAAACGGAGTGGGTTTGAAACTGAAGAGACAGCTGTCCTAACTTTACATTCCTTTTTAACTTCGTCATGGAGGAGACGATGGAAGATGCTTCGGGTCTCCAAGATGTAGGAGTTGAACTGGAAAATGCAGGGAAGCCAAGCGAACTAGACTTCGTTGGATGAGGTTGTGCCTGTTCGAATCCATGGACCATGCACAACGCGCACTAGATAGACTCTTGAGGTCGGTTGCTCGGTTTGGCATGTGCCTTGCACCTTCAAAGTGCAAAGTGCTGTTACAGGACTGGACGACAGTAGTGCCGAACTTGATACTGGATGGAGAGGGAATAACGACTGTGGACCGTTTCACCTACCTTGACAGCTGCGTGTCCAACGATGGTAGCTCGGGAGGGGAGGTAAACATGCGTATATTGAAGGCTCGAGCAGCTTACGCTGGACTGAAGCACTTGTGGCGTCGGCCTGATATTTCACTGAGGTTGAAAGGTCGTGTGTACTGTGCTGCAGTGCGTTCAGTTCTGTTGTGCGGTTGCGAGACGTGGAGTATGCGGTGCGCGATGTTCGTCGGTTGGAGGCTTTCGACAACCGATGTTTACGTAGTATGGCTAGGGTTGGATGAAGTGGCCGGGTGAGTAATATTGAGGTTAGGAATCTGGTATTGGGTGCCACTTCTGAGAATCGCTTGTTTCAGCGTACGAAACTTAGTAGTCTACGCTGGTTGGGTCACGTGTTGTGTATGACGAACACTCGTTTGCCATACCGTGCCTTATTTTGTGTTCCTCCTAAGGAATGGAAGAAGCCCTGTGGAGGCCAACAGATGACGTGGCAACGTGGGATGAGAAAATGTACAGCGAAGTTAGGTAAAGTAGGTATCTCACGCCTTCGTCGTTGGGGTCCGAAAGACTTGTCGACTTGCTGGCTGGAGACATTGAAGGATATGGCAGTGAACCGTGAACAGTGGCGATCGTGCTGTCATTTTCTATCGAATCAGAATGAATGAAAACACGTGCGTTTGTACAGTTAGACTGTGTTTCGTGTGTTGGCTGCAGCAGCATCTTCTCTTTTTCCAGATTCATAGGCTAACGAGGTCTGAGGAAACGTGAGCTAGCAGACTGAAACCCCCTGACTGCACTATTTGACGATGAACCGTTGCACGTAACGAGCGTGCTATCAAATAAGATATTATAGGTAGACAGAAGGGGAAAATTCATTTGGTTGTAGAGAGAAGAGTTAGGTTGAATGAAAGAGAAGACTGAGAGCAGCAGCTTCCTTTTCATTACCCACCTCTTCGGACGCAAAGTCACGGGCGGTCCCGTATTGGTGTTCCGAGTTGGGTTAAGCTATACATAGTGAAACAAAAGACGTAGGCAGTAGCGTTGGACGACGGCATATGAGCGTGCTGCCTGTAATCTAGCAGGGCGCGAACATACACAGATGCCGGAGCCAGTTGCTCGAGCTCCAGTATACAAGTCTAGTTATCGCACAACGAATCGAATGGAACTGCTGCTCCCTTGAATGAGCAGCCACATGGAAAAGATCAAAGACGTGAATTACGAGAAGCTAGCTCACCCCGCTAGAGGAAGAGAGAAGACTGAAACAAGACACTTCCGCGCGTTCATCGGTGACCCAACAACAAAATTCAGAATTTAAGTGAGCTCATCGTTTGCACAGTTTTGTTAGGCGGCCTTTGTCGATACGAGAAACAGTCAATCATTTTGCGGACACAATTTTTATCCGCGCAATGTTTAAAATAATAAAATTAAAACACTGATAAAATGGTAGGCTCATTTGGGAAACAGGCAAAATAAGCAAAATCTGGGGCAACAAAAAATTAGAATAGTCGCCGAACATGACATCCTGACTAAACTGCGGACCGACGGATGCAGTATAGAATTCTGTCATCTGGACTGGTGGACGGGTGCTGCTAGGAATTCCAGCCGGTAGGCAGAAGAATGATTAGGGTTTTCAACCAGAGTCTTTGGTTCTGACAAGAACCCGACCGCAAGGCGGCAGGAAGTAGCTCAGCGGGAGTCCATCTAATTGGATCAATTATTCTTTCAGTCGTTCTTCGGACTGGGCTGCTAACTCAGATCAACCTCCGACCGGGAGGACCAGTAGACTGCCTCGTCAGTTCTTTGCCCATTGATCTTCCAAGCGTGATTGGATGTTTGGGTAAGATAATCCATTTTGTATAGCCCGTTGGATCATGGAGGCACGCAAGCCGTCACACCACCTTGGGGTGCGTCTCGTCGTGACGGTCCCCGCCTCACTTGTTGCACCGGTTGCCACAGGTTACCGAGCGCTTACCGGAATGGCTGCGGGACGCACTGACGCAAGGTCCAAGTAAACTGTTATTTAAAGTGATCGACCCAGCGCATAAGACGTCGCTGCAGGTTGTGAATAGTCCAACTGTCAGCCTCACCTCATTAGGTCATCCGGCTGGTTACACTCGCCACCAACCGGGATGAACCGGTGTGCGTCAAGAAAGAAAAACGATTGAGCAGAAATTCAAGGTATGACAACGCAAAAGGTTGAGCCATATTTAAGTAAGCCAGCAGAATACAAGACCATTTTTATAGGCGACCAGTGCTGATTGATGTTCTGAGGTGGAAATAATCCTGGCTTTTAAGCCAGCGAATGGGAAGCGAGTCGGATCGAATGCTTGTCCCGGTGTAATTGGCGTCGCATCAGTGCGATATAAGTGCTCACCAATGCACAGACAGCTTACTGCAAACTAAAGTTTGGTCAGTATCGAGGGAAGCACTCTATTACGGCTGGCAGTGTTGTAGACACCCGCCACCTGCAGTCATTAGCGATATGGTCGATTTAGGTCCACCGCCGACCCAAGCAGGGCGAATGCCTGATGGCGCAACACAAATTGGAAAGTCTAAAGTTTGTACTACCGAGAAAAAACCCGCCGGTCTGTAGCGGAAAATGGATTTATTTCTCCGGATAGCTTGTATAACCGATAAGTGCGGTTGCTATTTATGCGTTGTTCACGGACACCCCGTCCGCACGCTCCCGTCAAAGTATAAACAGCCTGCCATCGCTTACGACTGTATTTTCTTTTTACTTGTCAACTTTTACGGTTACCGGTATTACACGCGTACGGAGCCGAGTAAGAATGACCGAAAAGTGGTCACAAATGTTAAGGGCAGACGAACGTAATGCGACGGTCGCCTCAAGGCAATTTGTTCTGCAGTTCTGTGCACACACCCAAAAACTATTTCCTTTTTTTAGAGGGTCTTAAATGTGCCTCATTCGAGGACCGCTGACCTGCCCTAGCATTCATGTATACTGCCAAAATCACCATTTCACCCCATCCTGCTGCTCGTAAGAGGTCGTGAAACTTTGGTAGAATATGTCCCTGATTGCATCTGGTCTGAAGTCTGTTGGCGCGTATGCTGAAACGGCCGCCAAGTCGCATCTGTCAGAGTGACGGCTGCTTAGCTTGCAAGATTCTCCAATTCTCACCCTATGGCCGGCTGTCAAATGAGATCCAGTCTCGTTTTGCAGCCTCAGCCCTTTAATGAGAGCCACATTAACCCCAGCAACACCAGAATCAGCGGCTTCAGGATACCTAGAAATAGGCAGATAAACTTCACGGATGGCCGGGATAAGGACGTCAGTCGGATAACAGAACTGGAGTCTTGAGTACGAGTCTCATGTAGATAACACAGCGATAGCGACGATCTCCAGTGTACGGGTTAAACAACTCCGTTGAATTACAGGCACCAGTGGTCGCATATCGAGTGCGGCTGGTTTAAAAGCATATGGATGACGAAGAAGTTCAGTAGTCGTCGAGAAAGGGTACGGTGACAGTAAGACCCTGCCTGAAGGAGGATGCCAGATAACAGGGACATGAAATATTTCAGGATATGCCCGACTTTAGATCTCGAAGAATGTAGGGAATTAGAATGGGAAGAGAAGGAATAAAACGACTTAGTAGGTGAACACTTGTGTACGGTGGAAGATCGCATTTACAACTAAGAGAAGGGATGGAAACGTTCGCACCAAGATCAGGCTTATTCACGGTTGCATACGTTGTGGTTTGTTGTACTACCCGGTCACCCAGTCCACAGTGGACCACTGGGCCTGCACGACCAACTTCTCTTCGTAAGGCAGCAGAACTATTCCAGACTACCTGGCATGCAGGTGATTGGTTCACACATCTCCCCTGGAAATCCTTGGCGGGTCAGTGGAAGACAACAAGGAGCAATGGCCTTATCCGGTTGACGGGCAACACGCCCCCGATCACGGTGCCACCACCGCGTTCTTGCGATGTTTTTAAGGAGGTCGCTAGCCAAGCAAAACACACGCCCCCGACATATCTGCTGCTCGTCTGTGGCCGGTTATTTGGTAGGCTTTAGCTCGCCGCTTTTATGTCTAACCACCAGGATAATTGACTTCCCCTAATCCGAACCCCGGGGACGAGCCCAGTGGCATGCAGCTCTACGATGAGCGAGTCTAGCCCTGTCCTGTAATCCTTCTGGACTTGTAACCAACATAAGTGACCACTAAAATTTATTTCGCCTGGATAAAGCTGATTTCTGGTCGGAAGTGTTGGAACTTCTCTTATCGAAAGCGTGGATGGGATATTCTTGGGCAAATGGTACGTCACACATATTTACATTGTGGAATACGATCCCCAGTAGCCTTCAAACTAGTATTTTAACGTGCAATTGAGTTGTTCGGCAGCCCAGTAAAGAAACGAAATTAGATAACCAAAAGATTCTTTACGGCGCATAACAAAAGACGACCTTGTTGTTTGGTTGTTTAAATTTCTCCAACGAACTATCTAGCAATGTACCCCCGAGTCTGGCCTTCTCTTCCATACGCTCGATTAAGCAATTTTGGTGTCACCAATAAATTTCAGATAACGAGTCATTGCAGTTCAGTACATACACGAGAGCAGTGACCTTCAGATGACATCATCGAGATCCGTTTTAACCTTTGGGGTCAGTGCAAGCATAAATGGAGGCAAAGTGCAAAAGGATGGGGTCGTAACTCCACCTACTTCAAGCTTTTCATTGTTTAAATTGATCATTTATCCAAATCTACGAGATCATTCGCTAACCAAGTGTCAAAAAAACAAGCTTTGTAAGGACCTTCTCGGGGTAGGTTACCGAGTCCGTACGCTTGTGAGGCAGTCCACGCAAGTCAGTTAGAAGGAAACTAGCGTAAACGTATCCTCCGTTGACCTGTGCTCACGCCCCAGCATAAGTTAAACACGAGGAAACTGTGGAGCTCACCGTCAGTGGAAACCATTTGGTGCTATACCGAAGTGATCTCGAAAATTTTGCGTAGTAACATTGTAGGGCCGACTGACGTTACGCGGATCTCGGAGTGCGTTTGCTTGTCCCTAACCCGATGCGACCACTTATACGTCACTCCCACCCATCCCTGCGCGATTGACACACTGGCAACCGCGACACTCGACCGGTACAACGAAAAGGCAGTCGAGAGCGGCAGGAGATTGAATACATTTCACAGGAGCGTGCGGGCTAGGCATGCTTGTGCAACGTGCAAATTGCCACCGTGCACTGCGGTTAAAGTTCAGTCAAACAAGCGATCCCTGTCCTGTCACAAGATTCAACCTGCCGTTATTTTGATGCTGAAAAACCATCGGTGAAGCTGTTTAGGCCTCTATTTGACCTGCGCCTCCAAGCTCAGTCACACAGCCCAAAGTTACTTCAGAATAGCCCGAATAACCAGCCTGAATTCATTAATAACAAGTCCCGCTTGGTTAAGGCTTCTTAATTAGATGTGAAAAGCCTCCTAAACGTTTGAGGCCCTGGTCTAAGTGCGCTTATACCATGGACTCCGTCGCTTCCGGAATATCCCCGCTAAGAAATATTGTGATTGGATGGGGCGCTTGTCATTGTGCTCAAAGGCGTCCATCTAAATGTGTAACCGTGCCTTCTGAACATCCTTCTTTCGGTTATCGTTAATGAAGGGCAAGAATTCTTTATCAGCGCGCACTGCTTCCGTCGATGCCACCGATTTCCGGGAGGCAGAACTCTCGTCCAATGAAAATAACGATGCCCGATTTCCTAAACGCCAGCGGCATCGAGTTCTGGTCCGCAGTGACTTCGCAGCTGCTCCGTAGAATAAGTCAAAGCCTCGTCAGTTCGCTGCCGTTGATTGCGGGAAGCACGACAATAAAGTAAGATTTCATAAGAAACGTACTTAACAATGACCGCAAGATACCCATGTGTGCAAAGGGGGGCCTTCGGAAATTTAAATTAGTCATGTTGATATCGGCAAACGCAAACATATCATGAGTCTTGTAAAATGGGAAAGAACAACCCGAGACCTTTCCTATCAGCTAAGACAACACTCTACACTAGACCACGGCAAAAATTTTCAATCGGAAAATTCAACGAAAACCCACCGGGTTTGTAGGAGTCCAGCTTAAATGCCGAAATATAACTTCCTACGTAGTGGTAGAATTTGCCACCACGTTCTGGGCTTCTTTCAGACTGTAGTACCATTTTCGAGGTTGAACAACAACAATCACACTTTGAATAACAATAGTATCAGTGGTAAACACTATTGCAATTGTCGATCGAAAAGTTAGACCTCCTTGTAGGTGGAAAATGTGAAAACGCAAGGAGAACGGTGCGTGCAAAGCATTTTGAAGAGGTAAAACGAATTTGCAAAAGAAGCTCTGAGCCTAACCTGCTTCGGGTTTTCTTTGGATTCGCAATCAGCTAAAGGCTGCTCGACCAGAAGCATTGAAGAAACCGGCCAACACACCCTGGATGTTCAAATCGGACTCCATTGGAAGTTCACCTTGTGTGACCTGTCGGCTAACAAGAGTGCACGTCAATGCAAACAGACAGGCACCGACCTACGTGACACCAAAACATTTGCAAAGGTTCACACTGATCCGGATGTTTACAATAAAATTCGCTGCACGAATACATTAAGCTGAGGGTCAATGAGTAAAAAAAGCCTAATCGAACATCTGGGATACCACATATGATCAGCAAGAAAGGTGCATTACATCTTATCGCAAAGAAACATAATATCCTCTGTCCTCTTGTGGAAGCACCGTCAGGTCCGAGGAGCTTTCGGTGCAAGATTCTGGACGATCACGCATCTCGCGGTATGGTCTTGTAATCTAACTGGAATCGGAACTGCGACCTCAAGGCAGATGAACATAATTAAATTGTTCATATTAGGACAGCTGAGCTAACTAAGCTGTCAAAACGAGACTGCACCTTGGCTTGGTTTGGCAGCTTGCGTGCCTCCATGAGTGGCGCGCTGCTTGAAATTTTGCTGCCTTTGTTTTCCAAGTTTCTATTAACTTTCTGTGATTATCTTTCGGTGGAATCCCTTGTATCCGGCGCAGAAAAAGTTCACAATGTTTTTTTGGCATTTTTGGTCTCACTCCGTTGTCTGTTTTCTCATTGCCCATTTTCTTCATCCTAGGTAGTTTTTCAACACCACGCCAAAGCTAAATACCGCGATACTTAATACCAAAACAAACTAGCCACGATCCCTGCCAAAATTGCAAACAACCAACTGCTTACTGCAGATGGTTGATGTATTTGGTGAGATCAATAAAAGATTGGAAAACTCGGAGAAACCACTGACCTGCGCTCTATGCAGCTATCATCAGCGGAGGCTGCCATCGCCAAGTTGGCTCCACTCTCAACTTACTAAGCCATCCTCAAATCCGTCTTTAGATGATCTTCCCGGTGCTAGTTGATTTATT
This sequence comes from Fasciolopsis buskii, assembly GCA_008360955.1. Taxonomy (NCBI): domain Eukaryota; kingdom Metazoa; phylum Platyhelminthes; class Trematoda; order Plagiorchiida; family Fasciolidae; genus Fasciolopsis; species Fasciolopsis buskii. The sequence continues at coordinate 18,196 of LUCM01004523.1, read as the reverse complement.
GATTCAATGTCTTCTGAACCACTTAGATGTTACCGTAACACACTGAATGCCGTAATTTTTAATGTTCCAGACTGGCAACCACTGGAGAAGGTCAAATAAACCATGATGAAGGGTCATCATCCTAGCCATTTTGTGAGCCTAAGAGAAAAGATCCGACAAAAGGCTTGCCCGCGCCTGATATAGTTCCAGGACAAGGACGTCACCCTTTAATTCATCAGAAAAAACTGCCATCTCTGCAACCACGCTTTAAAAAACAAAAAAGATTGTGGGGGACAAGATCGCTTCAACTTGAGGTACTAGGTCTTCAAAAAAGGAGAACCCCAGCCCCTCAACACCAACGCACAGATAATTAGGTGTCCCTGACCTACGGCTACATCAAATCTACACTCACGACCACAAACCCCAAAACGCCTTCTTGAATTTGAAGTTGACCTAGACAAATCACTCATCTTACTCCTCTTCAACCATCACGTAACCATCCACGTCACGATAAAAACCCCACTGTAATCCTCTGAAACCTCTCCTTCAAAATCCTGGCAGAAGTCAGCAAATGGTGCGTCAGTAGGGCTAGAGCATCCAGCCTGCCTACGCCGTTCGTTAACCCTGAAAGTGGTCCTAGTACTCCTCTCACCCCTAGGTCCCAACCCACTCAGTAGACCCCAAAATTGCCCTCAAAATGAACACTACCAATGTTTCCTATGCCTGAGGCCACAACACGCACTCCGCTTTATAAGACCGTGAAAAACTGCCCCAAAGTACAGTACCACCCCATTAAACAAACCGACAAACCCCAGAACCTCAGAACCTCTAAGAAACGGAAGGCATGCTTATTTCCCAAGTCAAATGGTTTCCACCTTTCACACCCAAAAAAAGCTACCCAGATTACTCTACATGGACAACCATTTGGCCTAACTCGTATCCGCCCGCCACCTTCTAAGGATGAGGTCAGGTACCACAACATCCCGCTGAATCTGGCCCCAACGCAAACTCACTGAGTGCTACCCAGCATACAACGAAATAAAGTCTATTTCCAACCTGAAAAACATCTGAATTATGGATCAAATGTACTGGCCTCCTCCGACTACCGGTATCTCCATTATACCACAACAGGTTTCCCACTCTACAACTCTGTACCGTTTGTGCCAAACCCATTTTCTCCCCGAGATGCCCCTATCCCGCCCTACCTTCCTTTCATATACCTCACCCTACTCTCACTGTGTAAACAAACGTGAGCTGGCAAACATGACCATTGAGGCAACGCTCCCTGAAACTAAATGTGTGGGCGGATTACATTAACCCGGGCCACAAGTTAACCAGCCGCCAGATGTCATACTCAACTCGCCTGACATTTCATCTACCGTCCACTCCCAGTCATGCTGCTGTAAACCGAATCTTTCCCACCTAAATGATGCAAACACCTCCCAAATAAAAGAAGCCTCAAATATGAAAACACTGGATGAACGTAAGGATTATGACTCCTCAAGACTCCCGACGAACGAGAAACCGAGCTTCACCCACCATGACACCAGTAAGCAGAAAGGGCTCTTCCGAAATATTTGCGCCACGGTTATTAAATGCACTCTCTATGCTAAAGAAAATTCGATGTATCCGCCTTTTCACACTCTCGTCACATTTTGATTTCTTCCTTAGAACCAAGACGTGACTCAACAATCATACTCCGAAAAACACCGTAATAATTCTCGGCTTTAAATCCTTCGGGAAAAGCCGCGAAGCCCAGCGCAGATGTGGCTGCCTTGTCTACATCAGAAAATCTATACCAGCTAAGTTAGGCCAATCTGCCATTTTGAACACCATTGGAGGTACCGGGTGGGTTAAAGCTGATGTGGGCGATTAAAGCCTCCTTGTTGGATGAGTGTAAAGCCCTCCTGGTTGTGGCAAAAATGACCTTTCGATGATAACAACAAATGAATACTGCTTCTGACCTATCACGTCTCAAGCTACTCACTGGAGATATCAATGCACCTGGCATATGTTGGTCCACGCTTCTTGCTCCAAAATACTTGCTACCTTTCTTTAAATGCATTCATCGTGGTGGTTGGACGCGACACTTAGCTGACCCAACAAGGAACCACAATGTTCTTCACCTGATATTCACGATGGGCTTAACACATGTTTACATGTCTACTGAAGCTAGTTTATCTGGATGTGATCATTTGCCTGTTAGCTGTTCATTTATGTTTCCCCTTATGAACATATACCTCTCACCTAATTCAAGGCCATATTTTAGAGCTGGCCGGAATCGTCTATCTATTCCACTTCGCAATTCCAATTGAGACTCATTTTTTCTAACACGAGAAGTGCAAGCGGCCGCAGTTCAGTTACACTCCGACCTGCACAAACGTCTCGATGCCATTACTACGTCCCACACTCAAAGTGTGCCACCCAAAAGAATTTATTTTGACCACATATACTGTAAACCCGCCGAAGTCCAGCGGGCCTTTTACAAGGCCGGAGATTTTTCGTTGTTTCTATAGATAAATCGACTAACTAAAACTCAAGAAACATTATTGGACCACGGAAGCAAAGAGCAGGTGCTGTAAGCTCTAAACCAGTCGAACCCAAACGCAACCTTGGCATAAAACACAGATAGCCGTGAAGATGCAGTGTCTGTGCTCCCGCGAACATAACCTGCAATAAGATGGGCTAATCACGGGATTTTGGGCTTTAAATCAGAGCTAGAAAATCCATCGCCGAAACTTTCTGGGGCTGACTACGAGTCGCGCACTGCGAGTCAATCCATGTTTAAACGCATTAAAGGTGCGCATCGCCGGCGCATACTTTGGCTGGGAAGAAATGGTGGGAGTATTAACGGAATATCCATCCCCGCGGAACGGCCACTTTTTGCGGGCATTCAAATCGCTGGACGCAAATCATCCACCCGCGATAACTGACAAATACCAATTGTCCACCTCGCGATAACTGGTAACGGATGGTGTTAAGTGTCAGCTGTTATTAATTGGCAACCTGGTGAAAAAGCGATGAATCAGGAGGAGCGAAGCTAGGAGGCTAATATTGATGGCATTTTGTACAGAAGAATAAAAAACGTCTATTTAGCATGCCAGACCCGCAAAAATATCGGCTGTGGTGGTGAAAATGACCTTTTCGTGCTGCGTGTTTTCGTTGATGGCTGGGAAATTGAAAAACAAATAGAATTATCTGTTTGCCCAAGGATTGCTAAGATGTCTACCTATGTATGATTTATATATATGTGTGTGCACCAGGGTGATGTAATATTTATATAAATTTTTGCTCCGTAATCGTCGTATAAATTAAGTTTGACGATGTTATGCGTTCAGCTGTTTCGTAAATCTATTTAAAGTGGCAAATATGTGTATGTGTATATGTACACATATATATCTGTCTATATATACATAAAGAAATATATATGTATAAATAAATAGATGTGCATCTATAAGTATATAAATAAGCGTGCACCGGAATGGATTAGTATATGTCAGAGTATCTGGTACCTAATTTGGACATGTTAATGACGGAACGTAATAAATCTTTATACGTTTGTGCAGAGTAGACACATACGTATATGAATTTATCTATCTATATATATATATATAAATCTTTATATATAAAGCTATGTATATCTCCACTGTGCATGTATATCAAATACGTTGTTGCATCCACATGTACAAATTAAGTAATAAATAAATGTTTATAAACATTTGTTGCACCATGTGGGAAGACTATATACATATATCGGTACAGCAATTAATGTCTACGCATGCAATGATTTCCTAATCGGAAAATATAGGCATATATCCGTTAACACCTTAATCGCACGATATATGCATATATTGCGGTCTGTCTCGTTAGGTAGTTATGCCAATATTAAATGCCCGAAGGAAAACGTACGACCCCTCTGGAAGCCCTGGGCCATGTCAGGTATATATGGCCAACAACACCTCTAAGCTTCTCTAGATCGACGCAAGCCTATGTCTGCCTCAACATACACTTCTAACATTTGCATGCGTATAGTGGACTAGTTTTACCACTGCTAAACGAATGAGCACCGAAACCCCAACCTTTGTTGCGCATCTGAAAGAAGACTCATGCACCAATAACCTAATGCACACAACGAAGTCGAAACAGAATTAACCGATTTTGGAAATCAGTGCCAGTTATCAGATAGTGGTGAACCCAAAGGGGGCCGTGGTGGAGATCACGTCAATCTCGTCTCTCCCGCGGTCCTTGTTTCTTGCACCTCCGTCGTTTTCCGTGGGCCTCCGGGGTCGTCCTTATCCACTTCGTCCGCCCTAAGTCGTCCTGGGCTCTTCAGGTCTAACAATGGAAATGGTGAATATTTATATTTATATTACTTACTGTAAATGCCGAACACGATCCGGCAAGAAAAATGCAAACCTAACCACATCCTACCGTGTGAGTAATTTGCAGCGGAACACGGATTTGTTCTCCCGGATAGCTTGTTTAACCAAACGTTGTTCGCCAAGCAAGGTTGCCACTTGAGTGTTGCTCAAGTGCGCACGCATCTGTCAAAATATGTTCAGCCTTCTAACGCTTCCGACTGTCTTTTCCTTGTACCGGTCAAGTGTGAGAGTTGCCACTATAGCAGTCGTACGGAGCCGAGTAAGAGTGATGGACAAGTGGCCACAAAGATTGAGAACACGTGAAACGTAATACGAAATTAGCGTGAGGACAATCCGTTCTAAAAAACTGTGCCCAGGCATAGAGACCGTGTTTGGTAAGAGATAGTAAAATGCTGAAACAGGTTCAGAGTGTTTCACAATGTGGTTTGGGCCTTTATGGCACACGGGATATGAGCAGAGGCTGAGGGTACTCGGCCTGTATACCCAAGAAAGACGCAGAGAAAGAGGTGACTTAATACGGGCCTTCAAGATCATTAAAGATCTGGCCGAGATACGGGGTCACCGTGGAACCCAATTCCAAATGAGAGGGAATGCCACACTTAGGGTTAACTGTAAAACGATTGTGCGAGAACACTTAACCACGGAATTTAGGAGCAATCGTGAATCTTACGAGTGTTGAATGACTGGAACAAGCTACCGGAGGAAGTGGTCGAGGTGGAGTTAGCGCGCGAATTCATAGGGAGACTAAACAATGCATGGTATTGACGAAACATCCACCCCGCGAAACGACCATGTTTTGCGGCCATTCGAATCGTTGTACGCAACTCATCCACCCGCGATACCTGATAAATACCAACCGTCCACCTCGCGGTAACCGGTAACGGTTGGTGTTAAATGTCAGCTGTTATTAGTTTGCACCGTGATGAAAAAGTGATGAATCAGAAGCAGCGAAGATAGGAGGAAAATATTGGTGTTTTGCTCAGAAAAATGAAAAACGACTATTAGCATGCCGAAACCGTAAAAAGCATAGGCTGTAATGGTGAAAATGACCTTTTCACGTAGTACATTTTTGTTTATTGCTCCGTAGTTGAAAATGCAGAGAAATATCTGTTTACCCGAGGACTGCGAAAAAGATGTCTACCTATGTCTAATTTATATATATATATATATAAGGGTATACGTGTGCACCCGGGTGATGTAATATTTATATGCATTTTTGCTCCATAATCGTCACATAAATTTAGTTTGACAACTTTATGCGTATACCAATTTCCTGTATCTCTATTTAAGGTGGTAAACATATATGTGTAAATGCAGATATATATCTGTCTATATATACCTACAGAAATATATATGTATAACTAAAAAGATGTGCATCTGTAAGTAAATAAGCAAGTATGCGCCTAAAAGGATTAGTATGTCCAATTATCTGATACCTAATTTAGACATGTTGATGCTCGAACGTAATACATCTATATACGTAGATGTGTAGAGTAGATATATACGAAAGTGCACTTCCACGACGGCTGAAAGCCCATCAATACACTTGCGCCGCAGGATTTAGAGCCACTGACCTCCCAAGGCCCACTCACCTTCTAAAGGTGAACTAACTTATGCGCCTCCAGATGGGCCTGAACTGCATTTATTGCAAACTGACTGATTCTGCTTAGATTGGCAGCGTACATCTCCAAGCATGTGGACGGGACGTAAGTGCCAAGAAACTCCCTAATAACGCGGTGACGCCTAGCCTCGACTCACTCTTTGATGTGCCGCATTATTCGCAAGAAAACATCAAAAGGATGGGTCTCATCGAGAGATTTCGCTTTAAATGCCCTGCGGCAGCTTGCTCCGCTTTCGTTGAGGAGCAAGAAATAAAAAACTGACCGACCTAACCCACTACCGTCTACTACCATAGCGTGCCAAAGAACATACCCACCGCAGTTAAGCTGGTTGATCGCATGTGCTAACATCATTTCGCAGTACCAATCAGCTAAATGCCGAACAATATTTGGCAGCAAAAACGCAAATCTAACTACACCCTCCCGTGTGGGTAACCTAAGATTGCCTTGTCTGCGCAATAAGTCCTTTACGCGAACGACGTCGTTCCGGTCATCCACTAACCGGAACTTGCGCCTGAGACTATTATTATCCCGAATAGTAACTGGACGGTTGAACTTATCCCGCGCGCATCGACAAACCTCTCTAGCATTCCCAAAAATTTCCATTACGCTAATTACGTGCGCCTCCTGCTCTGGGGTTAGCTTGCGATTGCGCGCGTAATAACGGTCATGAGACCGATGGAAGGAATGACTGTGTTGCAGACAACTTCCTACTACCTGGTACTGCCTGCTAACTGCACGCAACATGACGAATGCCGGGCAGTTGATATTTGGGAATCTGCGAAGAAATATTACTTGAAAAAATAACAAACTTACCGACGACCACTTTGATTTCTACGACGTTTGTGTACACAGCAATACTTGTTGCGATAGTAAGGAAAAAAAGAGAGGAGATCGCGGATGCTCTCGGAGCCGACTTCCGGAGCTGGCACTTTGATATTTGCAAAACGCCGTAAGCGTCCTATGCTAAAAATCCTTAAAATCACATTCAAAATCGCAGAAACCACCATAAAAAGAGCGAACGCAGTGGCCAAACACTTCTAAATTATTTACGTAGGCATCCGTTGCGTCCGTACGAACAGCCATGGCAGCCATGAGAGTGCAACTGACGTAGTTTCCGGTGTAAAACGTATTTATACCCAAGATCGTCCCTTTAAACAATAAACAGGTTCACGAGATTACCATTTTCATAATTTCTGAAAGATGCACAATAAAATATTTATTCAATTTCCATAAAAATTATCCCTTGATTTCACAGGACCCACTTTTCAATGTGGAAACTTCGGCACTATCAATGGTGGGTGTTGTCATGTGGCCGGGTTCGTCAAAAATCAGGAGGGTAAAATGGTAAAGGTGAAGATCAATATGGATGTAGTAACGGGATGGAGAAGAGTCGAAATCACACTAGATGTCATATGAGGTGGATGGAGAATGGCAATCAACAACATTCAGTGATCAAGATGATGCTTAAAATGAAACAGCAGGAAACCTTCAAGGTTGCATCAGACAATTTATGGAACAAAAATACATGAAAAATTGTGGACAGAGAAACAATGAAACTTACAAAAATGCTCACTGGACTCACGCGGCTGGGAGCGGATTAAGATGTGTGGCGGGAAGACAACCAGTACGTGTAAGACTTACAGCCAATCCTTAAATACACTTGCGATGAATAACGTGTGTTGTCCTTGTTTGGTATTGGAGATTATGGTGTTCTGTGGCGGTACGGGTTTGGAGGTTGGGGGGTTGCGCGACATTTCAGTAGTGATAGTAACTGTTTGGACAATCTTGATGGTTCACCTGAGATGAGGCACCCGGGGCCGTCATCAGCATGGCTTGGCTTGTCTCAGGGTCGCGCGGCCATGTACTGGAGCATCAGATCAGAATAGCAGCCTCCTAAAGAGGATAGACAACCAGCGCAAAGGATGGAGTAGATCTTTAGGCGATAGTTTGCGTTGCATCTGTGGTCATTGGCGAGCCTGGAGAAGAGCCGGAGAGAGAGGGGCAGTCTGGAATTTGTTCCAGCTGGTGTTAAGGTGAGTAAACAAAAATGGGAACAGTGATAACAGTCAGTTTCCAACGAAGATTACAGGGACCAAACAACTGTCATGAAACAGGCAAGGGGTAGTTTCCGTTGACGGGACGTATGCAACAAACATCGGCTGCTCGCACCCTATAGAGCATATGGCTCAGTCATTCCTGTGCTTTATAGTCCTTATTTGAAACGCGTTCCCGTTTATCTTCCGACATCTTCGCAGATGCAGCTTACAGTGGTCTGATAGGACGGCCAGCGCAATGGTTAGGGAATGACGTCACTATTTGTTCTGCTTCTGGAACTCTTCTGGTCTACGTGCCTGGTGTGCATGCTACAGAAAGTCAATTATAACTGACCATGTGGTCTACCGCCAATGTTTACGACTTCCAATTCCCAAGAGAGGGCATAACTGAGTGGGTCGCCGATGGCAGCGTGGGATGGGTGCTAGGACAGGATTTGATACGAGAAATCGTGGAAAGAAGAGAAGGGAGAAGCATACGAATATTGGGATCGGTAATTTGTATTTGAACAGGACGATAGCAACGTGTGCCATTCAGTAGTTTCAGTAAGCTTGCATGAATAATTAAGAAAGAAGAACGACGGCAGTTGTTATAGACGTCAGCATACGTGCCAGGTGTGCGGTTGGGGGAACAGGGCAATGTTCAAAAATAGAAGGGTGGGTGGTGAAGCACAAGTGGATAGTCCGATGAGCTACTTCTCCAGACCATCCAACACAGTAGCCAAACTCTTATCTACCGAACAAGAGCGGTGTGAGGTTTCCCCTTTCGCAAGGTCAGGTCTGGGCCGATGGCATACATATCCATTGTGGAAGGTGGCCCATTCATTCGCAGCCCGAGTGTACTCTGTTTTCTGGGGTCAACCAGATCCAGCAGAGACTTTTCCTTTTTTTCTAACAGAGGAATGGTGGAGCCCACATAGATTCTTCCGATGGTTCCTCCGCCTGACCTTAATTTTCCGCGTTGTTTTTTTGCAACTGCCGGGGGTGGTCTGTTTTCCCCACGTTCGGAGATGCTGAAGCAAACCTGTCGCAATCATGTGGGTTTTTGCACGCACTAATGAAAAAGGTGGAGATATGCAAGCACACGGAGGATGGTTTATGCCGTAAAACACAGACCTGTACGTAGGGCTCCGTCATCGCCAACGCCGTGTTTTGCTTCAATTAACGAAGGCTGCTTGAAACTTACTAATGCGGACATGTATGTTGCATAAGCGAATCACATCGTCTGTGTGATGTGGACAGACTTTTCTTTTTTATAAATGAAACTAGGCTGGGTACTTATGAGAAAGGATTCTACCTGGTTCGCGTTAGCAGGTTACTGGGGAGCAAGACGAGTAGGTGGTAAAAGGAACCTCAAATATGTTCTCTGATGAAACATCTGCAAAGGGAGAAACTAGTTCCGGCAATACTCAGCATAACGACGGATCGTTTATGTTGGCAAAGTAAATCAGGGCAGAGAAAATTATGGGGAAAGGAACCCGGGGTGAGAAGACCGATATAGGGAGGGTTATTCGTGGTTATAGCCGTCACAGAATCCAGCATCCTTCTGCTATCACGGACCTTGAGGTTATTTAGTCTCGTTGGCTGAGATCCAGGTTTTGAAGACTTTACAGTGATAACCGTTATAATCCTGACCAAACTTTGTAGGCCCGAGTCTCTGAGAGATAAGGGTCGTACATGCGAATACTGGTCTGAAAGGTCAGTAGTTTCCGGACTTCGTTTTTGAAGGCAATGGTAGAATAATGGAGCATTGAATTCTACAAGGAACAGTGTTTCACAATAAAACGGTCCGAACTAGGGTTGGCTAATAATAAAGATCTTACGTGGTAGATTGACCAGGGTAGTACCGAGAAGTATGAAAGAGAATGGGAAAGGAGGGCAGACATATCCATGGTAATTGCACGTCTGCCAGTTGGGAAGCTTTGGGCCTAGTGGTGGGCCAAGGGTAGGTCCCCCCTTAAAAGGGTCATGACTACACCATTTACCCAGCGATCAGCGAGGGTTAATCTTCGGCGTTGTCCGTATTACGCTAGTATACTAGGTTCTCTTGCGCCCTCAGACTGAGTGCTATGGAAAGCGGGGGGTGGGATGTGTACTTAGAAATCGATGGCTGAATCAAAGGCACGATCTTCCAAGATAGGGTGTTGGTCAATTGAATGACCTGGGTGACACTTAGGTAAGTATTTAAGGCAGCCCCAAAAATGGATTGGTTCTGTATGCACCGAATGCTAATTGGAAGTTTGCTCCAAAGTTTGGCCTAAACAACGAGAAATGAATTTGGCAATTTCTGCATGGATTGTTAGGGACCTATGACGGAGAGGGTGGGGGCTGGCAGAGGAGAATATAGGTGGGTCGGTGGAGAAGGAGCGCTTATTTACCGGGTTATGCAGAAAAGGCAGGTAAACCTTCAGTCGCCGTAGCCAAAGTGGCTAAAGTTTGAGGGCTAGACAGCGTTCCCTATAATTCGGAGTCGTCGATCAACCTATCACTTGCTTAGTGAAGCGTCTCTGCATATTTTCAATGGAGATCCTATCCGAATTCGACATGCTGGAGTATATCAATGTGCCATACTCAAGGAGTGGTCGAACGTGTTTTCTAAATGCTGAGGATGCTGTCAGATAATTTCATTGTGCGAAATACCAGACTTGCACTTCTAGCTTTAGCCGACTGAATAACTACATGCTCTGAGAAATTTAGAGAAGCTGAGTAGTTGAGACGAAGGTCACGGATTGTGGGTATACGTGCAATAGGAGATCCACCCAGAAAAATTGAATTTTTAGGTAGTGTACGCCTATATGTGATTATTTCGCTCTTATCGGCGGAGAAGCTCATAGTCCAGGAGGTACACCAGTCGTCCGGGCCAGATAAATCGGCACAAATGCCTCTAACCACAGTACTAACTTCATTTGCTTAAAGAGGGTAAACTATTTTTATGTCATCAGCAAACAGGAAAGAAATGCCGTAAGATACTGAATCTGGTGCATCATTAATGTACATAAGGAAAAGCAAGGGACCAAGTACGCCGCTCTGTATGACGCCACTAGTAACAGGTCTGGGGTTGAAGGTAATGCCGTAAATGGAGACCACCTGTGACCTTTGGGTTAGGTAAGACGAGAGCCAGGATAGAAGACGATCGGTGATGCTAAAGGAGCTCACTTTGGATAGAAAGTGCAGATAAGGGACACGGTCAAAAGCCTTAGACATATCGAAGGAGATGACTGCGAATGCCATACCCCTGTTTGCTAGGTTGGTCAAAAGGTTCAGGAAGTCAAATCGACAGCTGGAGCAACAAAGAAATTGGAGAAATCCGAGCTGTTTGGGGCTAAAGAGGTTGGAGGCTAAAAGGTGGCCCACGATGGATCGTTTTACCACCTCCTCCATAACCCTGGAGATAACAGGCGTGTGGTTAATGGGTCGGTAATTGGACGTATAAGGCAGAGACCCCTTCTTATGGATAGGGGTTATTACAGAGTGCTTTCAGTTGACCGGAACTGCACCAAAGTTAATTGACGGTGTGAAGAGGTTGAACAGTAGCAAAGATAGGCCAAGGCCACAACTAAGAACGGCTGATGGAGAAATGCCATCAGGGCCTTGGTAAGACCCTGGTTTGGAATTGGCTAAATGACGTTCAATAGTGTTAACATCAAAGGACACAGAAGATAAGGTGAAGCCATTCCTATTCTGTAGTTCGGGCAGGCAGCTGACTGCAGTTGGGGCCATGGAGGAAGCGAAATATTGATGGAACGCCTCAGCTATGTCTTTTGGGGTTGTCGCAGACTCACCATTGGGCAAAACTAGGAAGTTCACTGATGGTTTGCGATCATGGGATCTTAATTTACATAGTTTCGAAAGTATTATGGGGTGATTTCTATGCCCCAGTGCCCTAGCTTCTTCTTTCCGAAGGAGAGATTCATTTAAGCGTAAGATAGTGTCGGACAGATGGTGCAAAATAATAGACTTGGAAAAGTCATGCGTCAATGAAAAGTGCCGTTGCAACTCAGCATATTTCACTTTCAGGGAGGCAAGTTGTGCAGTCTTTTTTCTGTTCATTCGTTCTATAATGGTCAGTTTGGAGATGCAGCTGGCCATGTTGCGATAAAATTCATCTGCAGCCGTCTGTGGGTCAGTTGCTAGGAAAAAGCTTCTCCAGTCAAGTTGGCGCACTAGAGAGGGAAATCGCTGCCAGTTAAGATAGGGTGGACGAGTTGTGTCAATAGGATGGTTAGGGAGGGGGCATGGCCAGGGATTCTACCGTAAACTACCGTGTGGTCGCTCCTTGGAAATTCATTTCCGACATGAACCGAGATGTGGTGATCAGTATATGTAAAGATGAGATCTAATATATTATTTTTTCTGGTGGGTGAGGCGACGTGCTGTACCCAACCCCCATGATGTAGATGGAAGACGACGATGTTGGGCTTGGTGGAGCCGTAATGGTGGACCAGGTTACGCCAGGGAGATTGAAGTCTCCGACAATGATCTTCGATGTTGATGGGAGGGATGCAAGGTAGTCAAATCCGTTCGCTAAGAGGGGGAGCCCACTTTCAGTATGAGCTGGAGGACGATAGATACAGGCAGTATGGATAACCCAGGACGACACCTTGATAGTGAGCCATACCGATTCTTGGATCAGTTCGAGTGCAGGATGCGTAAGAAAGGAATCAGATAGGCCCTGCCTTAAATAAATAAGGCAACCGCCCCCATGGCGGTCGTTTCTAGTACTTCTAAAGGATTGGTATCCTGCAAGAGAAGTCGCGCTATTAGGTGTATCCTCGGAAAGCCAAGACTCAGTGATGAAGATTATATCCGGGTTGGAAGACGCAGCAAAGTTTTTTAAGTGAGCGAATTTATTTAGAATTGAACGACAGTTAATTAACGCGAAAGAGAAGGGTATTTTGCCGTCTAGGGGAGAGGTGAGTGGTGGGGTTGCAAAGATGTAGAGACGGTGTGTAGCGGGTTAATTGTAATGGGAATAGTTGGATGAGCAGGTGGAAATAGGTCTATTTTAGTGGGCAGCGATTGAGATACGACAGAAGAAGGCGAAGGTGAGGCAGAACGAGGTCATATAGCGTTTTTCATTATGCTACCATGGCTCCCTCTTGCTCCTTCCCAAAATTCTCTTGCCGAATCCTTACAAAACGGAATTACGAATTGACAGCATTTTTATTAGCATCTGATATAAACTGACGTTCACAATGCATACTGACATCCGAAAACAGCTGAAGACCGTCCCTTTTTCATCAACCTCTATTCTGGTCCGCGGAATTTGGCAATAAAAAGATGCTTCTGGTAGCAGTTCTCCACACGAGTCCACCAGACGTTGCCTCATTTGACTTCGGTTCTCCTTCTTCTTTTCCAATGCCACCTTCATCTCTAGACCAAGCTGAAATTTGTGAACTCAAAATTTCTTGAAACATACCTCATGTATTAGTATTACGATCGCACAATTCCCATCGATTGTCGCCGCTTTCTTTGCTTAACGAACTGTGCTTTCAAAATTTTCGAGTTTTATACTGCCCATTTTAATATCCAGCCTGGTTTTTGCTCATCTCCATTCCGTTATCACATCCATATTGATACCCATCTCCACCATGTAACTCTCTTGATCATCGAGTAACCCGGCCAACAGGCGGTGACAGCCATTGCCCTCCAGCCATATTATGCGCCCGCCATACGCACCTTTGCTGCATTCAAACAATATAACTCGCAGTGCACGACTAGTAATCAGCCACAGAAAAATCTTCGCGAACCATTATCTAGCTTTGATTTACAACCCCGTGTTCGGGAAATTACATTGCCTGTTATGATCTTGTGAGCGAAACCACATTGCATTGCATGTTTGGTTTCCGCTTTTCGTGTCTGAACTGTGCTTTCGTGGCCAAATTTTGATTTCGCCTAGCGCATGACTGTCGCATGTCGAGAAATATACAAAAACAAATAAACCTTTCAAATTTTTTAAAGTTGCTCTCACCTCTCGCTTCGATTTATATTGCTCGTATTTCCTGGGCATCATTTACGCAAAAACTTCATCTTGATTTCCGCATGCCTCTCGCAAATTGAGAAATATACATTATTATTATTATCATTAATTCGAAGTACTGAGAGGACCTGTGTGGAGGGAGTCAAATAGGGAGTGGGTGTGGGTAAGAAAAAAGGGGTGGTGGTGGTGGTTCCGGAGGGTGGGAGGAAGAGGGACTTTTCTGGCTGGGTAGGTGTGGTCAAAGAAGAGACGTTATTGGAATAGGGCACGGTCCTTGTGTTTGGGTCGAGGCGCTGGTAAACGGAGGTTGGCGGTAGTACCGATACAGCGGTGGAGGTATGCTTCATGGAGGCCAGAGACATCTCTTGGGAAATCTGACGCAACAGCGAAGGACTTTGGCCGGGAACAGCTGGCGCATCGCTAGGTCCTTCAGATCTACGGTGCAAGTCTGCGGTTTCCTTCCGGCTCGGAAAAACTCGGCGGTGACCTTTCGGTCTCCGTGAAACGAACGGCGGGCAATAGAAAGTCAGCGCGATTACAGTCAGGCGGTTGAGGCGCCGGGGTGGTGGGACTAACAATTGGATGGAATAGGGTGTGGTCGGAGTATTTTGGTCTCTGGCCTAATAACGCCGGCGTTGTTCCACCGGGGAGTAGTGTGTTGCTTGTTGATGGTGTAAGCGCAGGGTTACCATCCGTAACTATTGTCTTAAGATTCTGGATAGGAAAAGGCTTTTTGATTGGTGCTAGACATTTTTGCTTCCCGGGGAGAAGAGAGGTTGTTGAGGCCTACGGAGAAAGTCTCGGGTGAGGGGTTTATATGCGGGCGCTTCCGGGATGGCCGCGGCAAAGGAGCGGGTAATGAGCTGTCTAAGTTGACACTTTCCTGTGGCTGTGGTGGGGCCACGGGGACCGGTTTGGGTACGAAGCTCCTAGCTATGCCGGGTAGCTTAAGAGAATTTATGTTTGATGGGACCGCTTCTGAGTTCTTACTTGCATACAGTCTGAGGGTCTCCTTTTGAATAGGTGTTTTATCAGGGGAAATTTTTATGGACCTGATCGGGGTAGTTGAAGCTATCTTAGCTTCACTCCTCAAAATCTGCTCCGCAGCAACGGGGCTAAAGAACTGGAACAATACAGAACATGCTGTGCTTAACATTCGTTTATGTGGTCTTAAATAGTGGCGGGGGTATCCTGTCATAATGGAAGCAGAGAGGACAGTGTTTTTAAACGAGTCTAGTAGAATGCGGTCAGGGACATTAAAAACCACAACATTTGACGATTTTAGGTTTCGCTGTTTAATTTCTGATGATACTGAGTCGATAGCCCGACAGACACCAGCGAGATGTTCGCGTAGTGGGTTTTCGGGCATCTTGGTTAGGTAGGTAAGATGAAGTAGCTTTGCAATCACTGGTTCTGTCAGTAAAATTTTGTTGTTCATCTCATGAATAGCTTGCTCTAATTTTCGTACTTTATTGTTATTCTCCATGAACACGTCTGTGACACCAACAGTGCACGCTGGAGGCCGGGGAATGGGTTGTGAGAGTGTGGACGCGGTGCCTCTAGCTGCTACGGTTTTGGCACCTTTAGGCCTAGAGGCCGCCATTTCAACAAAGCGGGACGAGGTGTACAGCTGTATGTTTGTGTTAAAAGGGATGCACCTGGGGGTGCCAAAAGTTTTGTCAAATCGTAGAATAGAAACTGGGCGAGAGGTCTTGGATCGATCTAAGGGGTCGTTATCTAACTTGAGTTGCGAAAGCAATTAAATAAGTGGGACTGCTTCACAGAACTCTGAAGTTGGAAGAAAACAAACTACACCATTTTAGAACCCACTTTAGACCCATTTTGGAGTATTGCTCCTTAGTCCGTTCCAACATGAGCCAGTGCGACTGTGTGGCATTTGAAAGCGTCCAGCGTGCATTTACCAAACAGTTGATTGGCTACTCCGCAGGCCTAAACTATATGGAACGCTGTGAGTTGCCGAAATTAGATCCATTGGGGTTCAGAGACATAAGAGCAAACCTTGCGCTCTTTAACAATATTATTACAGGGACAGCTGCGTCTCCGCAACTCGTGTTAAAAACACACTATCATGCTCCCCATGAACTGCGGATTCCATTGTTATTCTCTCAGTTCAAAAGACATCTGTTATGGCCAAGTTCTTTATCGATAAATGTTCGTCATTATGGAAAAACTCCGCAAAATGTTGCACGTTTTTTCATTATCATCTACTGCATTTGAAAAACGAAGCAAATGGAGTAGTTATCGTGCCCTTTCTCAATAATCTATAACAGCCACACTCACCTGAAGATCGAATACATGAAAATGGACTGGGCTTTTGAAAAACGCATTGATGTCACCGGTTCATTCATTGCGGGAGAAGAAGTAAATTTTGGATCGCACCGTATGTTCTAGTAATTCCCTTTTCTGGGCCCATCGTAAGGTTGGTCACTTCCTAATCCGCAGCTGGCAGCTAGGCCAGACCGCCGCCCCTTTTCTTCTCTTCCAGAATGAACAATTCTGTCCGGATGGAAAAACTTAATTCATTCTCTAGCTGCCATGGTTTGGGCTTGCCTAGAATTATCCACTCCTAGAAAAACGGTGTACCACTTTCCCAACCTACCCCATGTTCGCATTCCTTCCTCTAACTGCCTGGTACACCGGCTTTTCCACAGCAGCACGGGGCGCGGGCGCACCCACCGCTTTGGCCGGCTCATATCGGTTGGACAGCTCGACTGCGGCGGTGTGCGGGGGCAGAGAGGTTGGCGAATAACACTTCCTGTTTTTACTCCTCAACTGTGTTTTTCAGATTGCATGGCTAGCAGTTGGTCAGACCCAAATATTAATACTGTTGTGGTAAACAGCCCTCTAGTCCCTACGGTCATGCGCTTACTCTTGCTCCTTCTCAAATTTCTTTTGCCAAGTCCATACAGAACAGATTCACGAGGGCAGTATTTTCATTGGCATTCGACCTGAAATGATATTTAAAGTAAAACTCGACATTCGAAAACAGCTAATGACCGTCATTCACCATCAACTCCTATTCTGCTCCGCAAAATTTGACAGCAGACCGCTATTTTGCGCAACCATTCTCCAGACAATTCCACCAAACATTGCCTGATTTGATCCCGGCTCCTTTTCTCGTTTTCCAACCTTTCCTCTATCACCGGACCTAGCTTAGATTCATGGAGTCACAACTGTGCAAAATAAACCTCATGGATTGGTCATAAGATGAACAGTTTCCTTCCCGTCTAAACCCCTGTCTTCCTTGCCCAACGGACTGTGCTTCCAATTTTTTCGCCTTTTATACTGCTTCTGTTGATTCAGTATACTGCTGACCAGAATTTACAATCCTCGATAAACTGCCCCGAAATTTTCTTTTTCCCAATTTTTGCGTTTTTTCTTGCCATGCGAGGATCCATTCAACCAAATCCAATTCGTATTTTTTACCGCCATTCGGAAAACATAGAACCTTAAGGGAGTTTCCGGTAAAAGCATCGGTCCATTTCGGTCTGCTGCGTGTATATGACGGCATACGAGATACACTACAATGACACTGAAAGATACGGACGAGAAGCCCCGTCAGACTCCAATATCTTGAGTAAAAATTCATCACAATTTGTGCTCTTAAAAGCATGACTTCAAAAACATATTACTAACCATCATATGAACCCTCCAAAGTTAGCACGTGAGTGCTTATAGGTTTTTCATTATTTGTTGCTTTATTGTCGCCATCGTCGCACGTTATGAACATGCGAACTGCATGCTCTTGGCAATGTACAAGAACTGAAATGTTATTGTTATTATTATTAAACAGGATAGCTTATCTCATGCCTGGAAGATCAATGGGCAAAGAACTAAGGAGGCAGCCTCCTGGTCCTCCCGGTCGAGGATTGATCCGAGTTAGCAGCCCAGTCCGAAAAACGACTGAAAGAATAATTGATCCAATTAGATGGACTCTCACAGAGTCAATTTACGCTGCCTTGCGTTCAGGTTCTTGTCAGAACCAAAGACTCTGGTTGAAAACCCTAATCGTTCTTCTGCCTAGCGGCTGGACTCCCTAGCAGCACCCGCCCATATATCCCCATGAGTTACATGCCTATAAAGAATTCCATACTGCATCGGTCGTCGCGCAGGATAATCAGGATCGCGCTGCCCATTGCATCGAGCGCTGGTGGGGTGGGT
>LUCM01004522.1:21300-40428 GCA_008360955.1 Fasciolopsis buskii | reverse complement strand
TATCGACTCGCAGTCAAGCAGTTGCAGTTATGCAAATGAGGTAATATTTTGCCTGGCAAGCTTCATTTTGAAAATCCAGACAGTACTACGTTGACATGCAGTAGGAGTGGTCTAACTAAAATGAGTGCCACTTACCACTATCATCTTCAGTCACCGTAAGCAGAATTTTAGTTAAAGGCCTTACAGAACCACTTAAGGCCACAGAATCGTCGAAGTGAAACAATATAGCTGCTTGTGGAGTGCTTGGTTAAGCCATAGTTAAAAGGTATGGTGAAAGACCGCATAGGAACCAGAGTGATTCATAGTAAACAGATACCAAATAGCACACTGGAAGGTGGATGACAATATAACGGCGAAGTAATTACAACAATCAACTATACTCTTTTTCGACATTTTCTGTCAGATCGTCTGGTTTTTCCCCAAATTCCTGAAAAAAGCTTTTTGTAAAAACAATGCAGACATAAATATCGATTATTCCGAGAACCGAGGAACAACGTCCCCGAGACTAGCCATTGAAATGGTGATCGTTCTCTTATCCGCAACAAAAGCAAGCTTCCGGTGGTATGTATGAAGTCTCGGCTAGGAGTCACACTGACTCACGGTCCGTTGCACTCACAAAGCTCAAATGGATATCAAAAACGATTCATCCATTTCTACGTTGAGAAGTAATGCGAGGACAGTCTGATGTTCGAATAAAATACCAATCAGAACTGTGAAAGTTGAAGTACAGTCTGATCGTCGGCGGTTGGAGGACCAAAGCGTTCATTGAGACCAGACATTCAAATGCCCGTACCTCCGGTCACTGGTTGAGAGTACAATCTTTTCGTTAGATGACCGGTCACTAAATCTGATGCAATGTGGCCTTGTAGACCACGTGATAAATAAATCCTACTACTTTATATTTCCGCAGTGACTAAATTTGAAACTAAATGAAAATAGCCTACTTCCTTTATTCCTTAAGAGAGGCTTAGTTTGCTTCAATCCATTTTATCAAATTACACTCCGAGAAACACTGGAAAATAATTTATCGAAGAAGTTTCTTTCGTTCTCTTAAATGTCTGCACAAAGGAAGGAATTTAGCCGTATATCGATCGGCTAACCGAAGGCCGAACCACACACACACGCACACACGCACACACACGCGCACACACAGGCACATACAGGATGGATATGATTGTTGCGAAAGTTTCAAACAACTTGAACTTCCACATACTGACACATGTCCACTGGATCAGGATGCCCAAATTGATCACCTTGGTTTGATACCTGAATTGAAAGCTGCATGCATCATCCCTTTCAGAACCGTTAGCTGTCTTTGTTCGATATACGTTTGAAGATGGAGTACCACCTTGGCCGCACATAATCATCACCCGCTGCTAATCGTTCAGTAGTGATCTCCCAGCTTACATTCACAGGCATCAGAATGCTAAACATTATGCATAACACCGGTCAAGCCCGTGCATCCATAAATGCAGCAATACCCTTGCAGATCCGACGACTGGCATGCAGTCATTCACCCCTCCAACCCTCTGAATTCTTTTTCTAAAACATGCACATCTACACTTTATTCCAAACTGTCGTATGAAATCAGGACCAAATGACGTGTCAAAAAATCGATGCGCCATGTATTGCTTTTTCTTATGAGTGATATAATGTCAATAGCACAGCGTTGTTGGTAGATGTAATGCGCCGACGTTTCCACTAAAGTAGGTAGTCTTACTCAAAGCGTTTTACAATTAAATGATTCAGGAATCGTTCGCATACCAACTGATGTTTAGTTGTCTGTATGTGTTTGTTACTGTGTCCTTTGAACTGTGTGTCTGGTGAGAGAATAATTTTCGTTCAGTTCATGCGTCGTCTTGGTGCTGGGATGTTAGGGCTGGCCAACATCTTTGAGAAACAAACATTCCAAAGGTCACCACGCTATTTGCCCCCCCCCACGTTTATACGTGCGGTATGTCGGCGACACATTTGCGATCCTCAAGTCGGCACAAAAAGATGTAGATCCATTAAATTCACAATCAAGTCCGAAGACAAATGTAGATTCATCAGCTTCTTAGATTGTCGGCTGAAAGTTAATAACTCACAAAAATCCAATATCAGCATTCACGGAAGATCCACTTTCTGATAAGTATTTGGAAATCAGTTCACCTCATCCACAATGCTTGAAACGGATGCTTATTTCCTCGCTGGCGAACAGAATTAAAAAACTATGCAATGATGATACCTAATGTAAAGAAGAACTAGGACGTCTGCACGACATCGTGCAAGCCACTATACACCTCGCCCCATAAAAAAACAACTGAAAACTTGCATCGTTCATCATCATCATCATCATCATCGTCGTTCAGCGTTAAACAGCAAGGCGAGCCTCACTGACCGCTGCCTTTTCCCCAGAGTTACACGTATCTATAAAAAGAGTGAATATCCAACGGGAACAGGGAGTGGACCTACACAGGCGGGAAAAGATAAGACGCTGCTTCAGCCGACAAACAGAACACAGCCTAACTGTACAAACCCATTCTTCCAGTCATTCTGATTCTGTAGAGAATGACATTACGATCGCCACTGCTCACGATTCACTGCCATATTCTTCAGTGTCTCCAGCCAGCTAGTTGACGAGCCCTTCGGACTCCAACCAAGAAGATGCGAGACACCTGTGTATTTTCTCATCCCACGTTGTCGCGTCATCTGTTGACCTCCACATGGCTTCTTCCATTCCTTGTCAACAAACAAGACGAAGAAAAGAAGAAAATGACCTCGGTCGGAATTTCGTACAGATCGGGTACTTCTGAAGCAATAAGAAGGGGCCTCAGGGACTTTGATATTCACACTTTCTTCCGGATGGATAATACTTTAAGGCACCACTTAACAAAGGCTAAAGACAACTGCATCTACAAAATCAGTTGTAAGGAATGCCCAGCAGAATACATTGGACAAACCAGCAGACAACTGATGACACGGAAAACAGAACACAGAAGGAAGGAAAAGTGCAGACTTTCGGATAGTGACCTTATCCATTGCTCTGTATGTCATAGCAAAGAGACATAACATAGATTATGAAAACACAAAAGTACTCCAACGTGGATTCAGAACCTATACTGAACGTAAATTTGCCGAGGCTCTGTCGCTGAGCCCCCACCCCACATGGATCAATCGGAACGACGGGGCAGAGATTTCGGAGAAACGGACAACTCTAACATCTCTGAGACGCAAACATTCCAAGGGTCACCACGCTAGCTGACCCCACCACCACGGCGACGCATGACTTGAAGGACAACTAATCATCCCCCACCCGATCCACAGTTCAAAGTACACACACAATCACAAACACAGACAACTAAACATCAGTTGGCATGTGATCGTTTCCTCAGTCATTTGATTGTAAAACACCTTGAGAAAGACTACCCACGGTAATTGAAACGATGACGTATTCCATTTACCAACAGCACTGTGCCGTATGACCTGTTTAAGTCGGAACGGGGGTAGAATGCGGTTAAATGATCTGTACTTGCCTGGAATGTTTTCCGAGGTCATCCACGCATATTCTTTCTTCTGGACCAATCAACTTATACATTTCCGTCAAATATACACAGAACGCTCGCATCTTGTTGTTTCGTTTCAACTGTATTTGCCTCCAGTCAATACGAGAAAGTCTCTTCCTGCTAGTGGCGACAACGATTTGCTTCCTACCATCATGAATCGCATTTGTTGATTTCCCAATCGTTGAAAACGGTCACTGTTGTCAGTTTAATTATTCTGCAAAACATGGCTAGATGGTACGAAGTTGACTGTTTGTCATTCGGGTCGCGTACAATGTCAGACTGTTCACATAAGCTGGTCGATGAATCGATGCTTTATGGAAGCTGGAAACCGCTTCAATATTGAGCTGGTTTTCTCACAACTTACTCGAACATTCTTTGAGAAGATCTTTAATCAATAAACAAATTAATGCTTTAACGTTGGCTTCCTTGAAAGAAGAGAGAGATCGGATCTTGGGCGGGTGATAACATCCGACCGCCCGATTGAATGCGAGCACCAAATATTAAAATTGGTTTTGTCGATGTGCGGCCGAGGCTTTCCCAAGCGAACTCCAGCGAAATCAGTTTGTTTTTTCTTTCTCATCCAGTCGGTTGTGTTTCGTTTGTTGTGAGATCAGTTTGTTCTGGTATAAACATGTCCATCTAACAAGTGGCCGATTGATGATGCACTACTTTTCAGACCAGGTATTCGAACTTCCACTTGTACTTTCAGTTGGACTAAAGAACACCGCAGATTGGCCTACACTATGTTGCCCAAAGATTGAACATAATTATCATCAAATGTTCGAGGAATATCTCTGTCCTTTAGAGCGTCTTCACGACTCGATTTGACAATGGCCAGGCACCTTTTTTTCCACATTTCTATAATTCAGGTAAGACAAACGCAGACTGTCTCCAGACCGGAAGCACTGAACACTAAGCCGTCTGTTTTCGTGGGACTAAGTCTCCTGAATCTGTTTAACTTAACCACTTTAATCAAAGTTTTGCCAATCATCTACTTTTCTATAACGAACAAATTGTCCAAAGGTGAATAATTACGAGGTCTCTCATTGTTAAAGCGGCTCCACCAATAAGAAATATTGATGACTGACCAACCACTCAACCAATCAAGACAAACTTCGATTTGGGCTGTCCCTACGGTTGAATTTAGCCAAAAGTTATCAGGCTAAATGTCACACCAGTAGGCCTTGGAGTCTGGTTTTGAAAGCCTTTAAATAGTACTTGTTCACGTGAGAAAAGTACAGTTCGTGTATTTTTCAATCACCGAGTGGCTTCGAGATTAAAACAATGTAGCGTTCATTGCAAATTCCGTCGGTTAGAAGAAGGAATGTGGAATTTCTGTATAGCTGAATTGCGCAAACTAATCGAATTTTAACCGGAAATTACTGTCATCAGTCGGGACATCATAAACCAGAACACTTCATGCGTAGACAGAATCCGTTCTGATCGTCTGATATTCGATAAAATAATATAAGTCTATTCCTAACAATAACAAATGTTTGGTAATTGGCGTAAATTCTATGATAGGCAACTGAACACCAAAGTTTGGAATAAAGTTCTGACAAGAGTTTGCTAACCCCGTTCTCACGATTACACCATCTTCTTGCAGATTGGGACTAAAATTCTGCCGAATTCCAAAAACTTTGGGATTTAGCCTGTGTAAATTAGACAGCTTTCTAGGGTTCCACGAATACCTAAGATCCATTGACTATTCTTCAGAGAATCTCTTGTCAATATTTTTATGTATATGTTGTTAGTAGGAGATTGAATGTTTACATGAAACAATTCACCGTGTGATATCATCGCTCAACTCACCATAAAGAAACCATGGAAGCACTGCACATTTGTTTCATCCTCGTTAAGAGTCGTCAGCAGTGCATATCGACCGCGCCCGAACTGGGACGCGAACCCGAACAAGGACGAACAATTCTGAGTTGAATGCCTTAGTCATTACGCTACCGGGCAGGATTTGAGCGGTTTGTTGAATATTTTGTGGAAACAACTACGCATTCCCTCAGATCAACTCCTTCAGTGTAAGTTGTTCGTCGGACAGGTGGTGTTTGGAAAATGAGTCAGAAACAAATGACTTAGATAATGAATACAGAAATAATAACCAGCAGGCCGTCCCGAATGGGTCGAGTTAGATTACCAGAGGAACGAATATTTTATGTGATACCGTTCAATATTAGGGTCAAAATAGTTCTTGTATTCTATATACTACCCTTTTTCTAAAGTTTTTATTTCTCGAGAATTTTTAGTTTTTTCACTGTTATTCGATTCCATTCAAAACCAGAACGTTTTCACCTATGATTGAGGTATGAATAAGGTGGAGCTAAACCGAATTGAGTAATGACATTTCCTTAGCCCTAGTGACAATCGTTCAAGAAGTACTTAGTCGTAAATCAACAACTGTAGCTTCGTACACGATCGGAAAAAGGACGACACTGGTTTTTATGTGGTCTGCATAGGGATTGACGAAATCGATTACTACGATTCGTTTTCACAGACCAAGCAAACAAAGGGTGAGGAGATGGGATTGGTCGGGTTTTCTCCCGTCCAATTGATATTCACTCTCTTAACGGTGATTATACACTCTATCGAATTTGCGAAGGCACACCACAATTACGGGTCAACCATTAGACTTCAAATAATTTGACCTCGCATGCAACAATTCGGGATGTGATTCAAATACTACTTAAAAAAGGTAGATTCTAATGGTGCAATACGAATTCACATTACTCGGAGATGATCCCGCGTGGTCTAGTGGTTAGGATTCCTGGCTTTCACCCAGGCGGCCCGGGNATGGAAGCACTGCACTGTACAGCTGTTTCATCCTTGTTAGGAATCATTAGCAGTGCATATCCACCGCGCCCGAACTGGGACGCGCACCCGAACAAGGACGAACGATTCTGAGTCGAATGCCTCAACCATTACGCGACCGGGCAGGCTCTGAACGGTTTGTTGAATTTCACCACATGATGTTGCACCTATCCGTCACTGATTTGCACGGTTACTGTCCGTTAGCGCACAGCGATCGACCCCTACTGATAGAGGACTTCTCTGCAGGTAGCCTCAGTACGACGAAGGCTTTGGATATGACCTACAGAGCTTGATACATTTTAGTAGTAGGAGATTGAATGTCATCATGAAACAATTCACCATGTGATATCATCGCTCAACTCACCATAAAGAAACCATGGAAGCAGTGTACAGCTGTTTCATCCTTGTTAGGAATCATCAGCAGTGCATATCCACCCTATCATATTACTTGTCCAAGTACGGTTCCAAAATCATTTAATTTCACGTGGTCAAGTGCCACTTTGTTGTCACACGAACTGAGATCCTCCAGATATTGGTCACATCGGAGTGAAAAACCAAATATAGTTTGGGTGAAACGCCCATAGGAATCAACAAGATGTTACATTTTGTATGCAAATTATGCGACCAGCTGCACTAAGGTTCAAAGGCAAACTCTTGTTGAAAGTAAAACGTTTAGTTGAACAGTCTATCAGATCACGTGTATTTGAGCCTACTGAAAACGTCAGCAATCTGCTGTCTACTGGATTCATGGTATGTCTGCATATGCTTAGTGGTCAGTTAACCTCGTAAATGTGACGTGTGAAAACACATTTTGTCTCAAGTGTCAATCATCGATGTCTACTTTGGCAGGTCCGCCTTGTTCCGGCCGGGGTTATCCTGTTTTGACTGAGTATTAGTAGGGCACTGTGTTGTATTGCCCCGTACCGGCCGGTAGTAGCCCAGTGGATAAGGTCGCGGAGTTTGAACGTGAAGTTTGCGGGTTCGAATCCTCGCACGGCCGGTCAGCTTCCCTATTTGGTAGCCCTCTGTCGACGTCTGCCCTCTTCCTGAAATAGGATGCGCACCGTTACTTCATTAATAAGGGAAGTAAAAGATGAGCGCTTTAAAAAGTTGTGTTGATTTGTATTGTATGGCAATGCGTCTTATTGTGCACACATATCTGCATTTCAGTGGAAGAAAGTACCGAGCAAAACAAATGGACGCATCGCCTCGTAAAAAAAATGTTTGAATGAGAGGCAATCTCAGAATATCGGGATGTGTTTTAAATGTTGGTCAGTGAATTTCCCGCAGACTTTGGTTCTAGGGGACGTGGAAAATATGAAACGGATATTTTGACGCATAATCGCCCAGATGATGGGTAGGATCTGAAAGTTTTCTGGATAGATGTTGATCACAAAGTCGAGCAAGCAATCAGTGACAATCCCCGGCGCAGAATTTTGAAGTCTTTTTTTGAAAATACCTGCGAAAATAACAGAAAACCAGCAAAAAATAATGACAAAAATGGTTGCTTTGCAAAAGCGCAGATGGTGCCTTGTTTTAGCCTGTCGTGATCGAGTATAAAGTGTTCAGTACAGCATGTTTTCTTTCAACTGATCTGTACTTGAGTGGGAATAGTTGTTATTTACTGTGGAACCAAATAAATCACAAGTGCATGAAATTAGACATTAATCCGCGCATTTTTGTGTCGACATTAAAGTCAGCCGGTATATTCCTGCATACGGTAATCTGGAGCATGTTGTAATCTCATCCATGGGATGGAGCATAGATCAATCCGTGTGATATCGCTAGTCAGATTAATTTTTAACAGCTGGAACTTCGTGGAAATCCGCGGTGCGGAGCACTTAACCCCTAAAACTGTTACTTCATTCTAATGCCCAATAGATCTATGTCCTAGGTATTCCAAAATGAGTTTTGCTACGTCGCAAAACGACAAAGTGTCGCTGATTTGATGCAACCAAATGAACGTACAACGGCCAAAACAGAAACACCCGCACTCACACACACACACACACATACACAAACAAACGTAATTGGAAATGTTTTCAGGTATTTGCAAGGTTAGAAAGATTGGAGTCGTTAGCACGAAAATACCACACTAATTCCCGGCCCGAATCTCGGTTCCCGTACTCGGATCGCTAAAGTAAAATAAAACAGAAGGGATGGGCAAAACGATCCTTAAGCGTTTCATGAAACACTTCAACAGAACTAGAGGACATGGGGCAGTCAAGTGTACTGATGTTGCTAACATTGAAAATCGCAACTAGAATAAAAACGAAATTCTGGACCAGGGACTGATTGAATAGCGGACGACCTACTGCGGCTAGGGTGTCGAGTCAAACTTTACAAACAGATATATCGTTTGAAAGGCTGGCTGAATTGGACACAAAATGATGGCATGACTGACAGATTACCTGAGCGACTTTGATGACTTACTTACTTACTGACCGACTGACTGACTGACTGACTGACTGACTCACTCACTCACTCACTCACTCACTCACTCAGTCACTCACTCGAGTCACTCACTCACTCATTGACCAACTGACTGACTGAATGACTGACTGACTGACCGACTGACTGAGTGACTGACTGACTGACTGAATCGATTAATTAGGCAATTATTTAGTTTCCTTCCGAAGAAGAACAAACAAGAGCAAGAAATGTATGAATTACTGTTCAGTTCATCAGTTAACTCACTGAACTATTTAGTTATTAACTAATTGATACAACTAAAAGCGCTTGGATTTCTCTGATGCTTGGGTGTAAACATCTATCGTAAATTACAAAAGCTATATCTGAAATGGAAGAAGCTGCGCAACACCTCAGACAACTTACATCATATAATACTCGATGAGTGGAAAGTAGTTTTCCCAGACTATGTCACTCTACGATTGCAGGACTATATTTGAATGTGATTACTATGTACATTCTTTTGATACCTATTTAATTTTCCCAATGGTATAAAGGAAGTCTTATTGGACTAACATTTCTCTGGATAATAAAAATTTACTCTGTGAAATAGAATCGCCTCTGGACAAGTCATCTTCATGCGACAGTTTGTTCGCACCGTTTGTGAACCATTTTCTCTAGTTGCATTTTATGTGAGCCATGCGAGAAGCTTCCGAACACAAGCAAAATGGCATAAAACAAAATCAGGATGAATATTGTTTGTGTATGTCGTTTTTTTGTTGAAACCTGCAGACTCTAAAAACCCAGTACAATTTCCATGACTTTGTCGAATCGGAGATGTTTAATGCTCGTGTCCCATCCAGAGAATGATTATTTGTTTTTGTTTTTCTTTTGTTTTATCTCTTCGTCTTGCCCAGTTGGAGATTGAAATGCCTAGTGAAGTTACACGTTTCTCAGCTGTCAGCTTGTAATGTGGATTAAAGTTCTCGAAACACCTAATTTCGGTAGTATTTGAAAATTCACGGAAAATATCCCAACGGATTTGGTGACCCAATAAGCAGTACGAAGGAACCAACACACTGCGTTGAAAGCTAACCTTAAATGTTAGACGTTTTATACCATAAGCCATTACATAGATTCTTATTATCGAAACATAAGGGAATACCACCCTGCTTTAGGCTATCGCATCACAAAGATCGTGTATCTTGATGCTGGTGGTACTATAACAAAATTATTGTTGCTTGTATCAAGACAAATTTGTGGTTCATATTTTGCATCTTCAGATTGAACGATTCGATTGACAGCATAAAATTGACTACACATTCGACTTATCTGTGACCCAATAATAAGCGCCTGCTAAAAGACTTACGAATTGGCTGAAACGACCTGAGAACAGGTCATGTTTTGTTCATCCGAGTGTGTGATAACCCATCCTGTAAAATAGAACTGAAATTAAAAAGAAGAATGACTAAGATTGCCGACAACACTGTGTTTTCCTAGTTCAAACAATTTAAGCATGATTACCCATCGAAAAATGGACCGCAAATTTGAAGTGTCACAATTTCCGCGCGCACCGAGACACAAACATCATGTTCAAGGTAATTGCTAGTTTTTCATAATCAATACCCTTGGATGTAAGAAGTCAAAAAATCATGGAGTAATTATCGTATGTTTCCGGATTGAAATTTTCTTGTTCTTGCCTGACCCGGTAGAAAAGATTGATCTGCGATTAGGAATGTGACTGGTCGAATAATCACAACTCATTTTCATTTCATGCTATATCAAAATGGCTGTTGGAACAAAACTTGAAAGCCAAACAATAACCGGCAACAAAAGCATGAGCTGTGCTCACTTGGTCTTCCTCTCCCCCACCCCGTTGTTACCATGGTTACCGGGGAACGTGAATTTTGAGTTTCAATAGCAAGTTAACTTTGAAAGTTATATTTGATCGGTTCAAATGTTTCACAAAAGCACAGCACGCACTGATCGCATGTGTAGATTTTTAAACAAAAATAAAGACATATTTGCCAATCCATTTCAATTCAAAGGAAGTCTAAGAGTTCTCAACCACCCATCACTATCATTTCCCTGGTATATCCAAAAAAATCGTTAATTCTTGACTCTCCCACCCATCTAGGTACTCACTGGGCAGTTCGCAAAATGTTCCAATGATAAAAGCAAAATCAAGCTTTTCAGATTGTGTCAACACGACATCAAAATAGATGCGAATCAAAAATTCATCTAAATGAATACAAACATATTGTTGCCATGTCACGTACTTGAAACATTTGACGACGCATTAGTCGAGACATTTTTTTCAAACATCGCAAAACAAATGTGACATTCAAAAGCGAATTTATTTTTGGGATTTGACACGTGAGTGGATGACCTTTGGACACTGATTTGCCGTGGCTCTTGGTCTCCCCGTAATCTCAGCCTAATACACGTTGATGCGACGCCGGGCAAATGTTACTCAAGCAGTGTAAGTAAAAGAAAAAAAGCAGAATTTCTGCCTCGGAAAACTCATGTGCACCACAAGTCGGAAATGTGATCTACTCACTGGTATTATTTTGATATCGTGAAAAAAATTATTCGCTGTTTTCGGGACATTCCAAAACAGTTGAAGTCCCATCCAAATGAGCGCCGGAGTACTAGAGAAGCAATGAGTAGAGCTACGACACTTGATTAGGTAAAAAAGTTAGCCATGTTGCATAATTGTTCTAACGAGACTTACATTGTTTTATTGATCGATCCACTCTCCTATTCTCAATCAGGATCTTTCCATAGGTTTCAAACAGAATAAAACAAACACCTCGGAATTTAAGTCGGCACATGTGACGAGTATGCAAGGTTTGGCCGGATCCTACCTACTTTTGTATACAGCTAGATTATGTATGTCATTCGTCTGAGATGACGATGTTTATTCATCTAATCTGTGTGTCAAAAAAATTCATATCGCTTTTCCATTCGCTGAGTACGAACACCTGAAGCCGGATTTGAGTTTATTGCTTTATTTTATTTGATTTCACTATGAAAAGTGTTGTTTCACACAACTTCTCATTCTCACCAAAGGGGGTGTGGTTTCGTATCTCGGCTGGTGGAACACTACCAGTACAAATCTGTAGGTTTCGTCCAATTGTGAATTCGAATCCCCGCTGGAGTGGATGAATTTTTACAGTTGTACTAGTCCTAGTTTCTAGCAAAATCTGTAATTGAGATCACTATGGACATCGTACTATCCTAATGTTGTAGTAGAAGAAATTTCCCACTAACTCTCACGTGATATTTGGGATGATGGGTCAAGGCACTCAGTTGATCGGACAGACACTAAACATGAACGTGTCTCGATACAGATTGCTGTCCCAGGTACGTAGTCAGTGTTTGGAATGGCGTAAAGGTTTTAAGGGCCTAGCTAATGGTCTGTCCCGAATTGGTTCAGTTGGGCTACCTGGTTTGGATTGCACGAGGTCAGCCAGCGCGATGATCGGAAGTGGTTAGGTGATTTGGCTAGATGCTTCAGTCAGTACTGTGCACGCAATGGAAATGTTTCCGATTCGCTTTGATTCGTCTGACTTATTGTCTTACGTTTTTTTTGCTGTACAATAGTATTCGCTTGGGCATGGTAACTCCTAAGGCCAAAACACACTGGTGGAAGAATGACTGCTGTAAAAGTTGAACTGAACTCTGTCGTAAATGCATTCAGCTGGTTCAAAAGTCGCATGAAGGATACGAATGGTTTGAGCCACTGATGCATCTGTCACCTGGGCTTTGATCGCACAAAGTCTAGAAGATAGTGCATCAATTTGCTGGATGAAAATTGGACACAATTCAAAAGTGCTGTTTCTCATGGATGAGAGTTCTTCACACGTGGCACACTCAAATGACACTTGATTTGAACTCTTCCTCAACCGATCGAATCCAAGAATAGACGGTCTCAGAAGGATGAACGATCGACACGACAAGCAGACCAAACCCGTAACCATATTCTACCTTCACTGAATTCTACTGTACCGATGGTTTTATCGAGTGGCATTCTTTAGAATAGACCCATTATATTTGTGGCTAGTTTTGATCACAGAAACATAGGGAAACAATCCAGTGTGTGATTAATAGCAGATGTTTCATGCATAACAAATTCAGGCCTGTTCCACTAGGTTCTAACTCACATTCAATCGATAGCGTACAATAACCAAAGCTGTACGAACGATCATTCACTTGAACAGTCCATAAGATGAGTAAATCGAATCATAACGACGACAGCATAATACGAATTCTCGGTTATTCTATTCGTGTTATTACACGAATAATATATGCTATGTACGGTAGAAATTTCGTCCATGTGACAATCAATATTCAAAAAGCCGGATTTTTAGGAATCTGCGCATTCACCATAAAATCCGCAATTACAGTTGTAAATTCACATGGTTAGACACTCAGGCTACCAGTTTCAGCTGTTTGAATTGCCAATTTAAACAAAAATATATAAAAACAGTAGGTCGTAATGAAACACCACGCACTAGCGATACACCCTCTGCCAGAAGTGAGTCGGTTGAGATCTAAATGAGAAATTCATCGATCAGGTTGTCATGGTAACCATCAGCCTGAATTAAGATCAAAAGCTTCGATCAACAGCTCCGAGCTCAGTGGGATGCATGTGCTGCTCTTTATAGTTTGTATAGAGGCTAATTATATGGGTAAAACTGCCCCGTGCGTCAGGATTTTTCTCTAAAATGT
This sequence comes from Fasciolopsis buskii, assembly GCA_008360955.1. Taxonomy (NCBI): domain Eukaryota; kingdom Metazoa; phylum Platyhelminthes; class Trematoda; order Plagiorchiida; family Fasciolidae; genus Fasciolopsis; species Fasciolopsis buskii. The sequence goes on along the minus strand of LUCM01004522.1, from coordinate 26,923 downwards.
GTGGATGTTCTTTGAAACCAAAATGCTCAATTTCTTACTTTACTTTTCTATACCAAATTAGTGTTCTTCTCTTGTTTGAAGTAGGCAGTGCTCTAAATTGGCTAACATTACTTGTTGAATTTCATACCCGAGTAACGAAAGTACGAAAGTGGAAGAGGGAACGCTAAACGGTACAACAACATATACGAATAACATTGGGAAAGCGTTCATTCGACCGTTATCAAGCAATGAAATTAATAATCATGGCTGTTTAACGTTGACAAAGTTGGATCTGTTGGTAGTGGGAGATTGAGTGTTTTCATGAAATAATTCACCATGTGATATCATCGCTCAACTCACCATAAAGAAACAATGGAAGCACTGTACAGCTATTTCATCCTTGTTAGGAATCATGAACAGTGCATATGGACCGCGCCCGAACTGGGATGCGAACCCGAACAAGGACGAACGATTCTGAGTTGAATGCCTTAGTCATTACGCTACCGGGCAGGCTCTGAACGGTTTATTGAACTTCACCACATGATGATGCTGCACCTATCCGTCACTGATTGGCAGGGTTACTATCCGCTAGGTCACAGCGATTGACCCCTGCTGATAGATGACTTCTCTGCAGGTGGCCTAAGTACGTCAAAGGCTTTGGATATGACCTACAGAGCTTGATTACCTGGTACATTTTAGTAGTAAGAGATTGAATGTTTTCATGAAATAACTCACTATCCATAAAATAGGCCTTATACGTACTTATTATGTGCACATATACATAACTGCACGCATGAAAAGTTACAGCTGAAAGTAGTCTTCATAAACCAAAGCAAAAAACACTTCACATGACATGAAATGGCTTGCTGTTTGGATTGATTTAGCTCACTGATAACATGATTTAACAGGTTGTGCAGTATTGATCGCATGAGCTCTCCTCATTTACATTTTTAATCAAAACCAAATAAATCTCCCACCCGCAAACCTTTACCCCGTATTTCAGTTTATATTATTTTCTGTCAAACAATATATGGAATAAAGTGAACGTTCAATTTCAAAGCGAAGCGGCTTTCATACGATAGTTTGCATAGCAAAATGTACTAATTAAAATCATGCACAATGTCTACGCTGTTTGAACTCCTCGATTCATCACCCGGACAGGCTTTTCACAAAAATCTGTGATTATTCTCTAATCGCGATTCGGTAGTCTTTGTTTGGGCGCTTTCAATTCAATTGCTGGGTCTGCAGTGGCCCAGCGGATAAGGTCGTCGCGTTTGGACGTGAAGGTCACGGATGTGATTCATCCCGCCGTTGATCAACTTCCCCACTTAGAAGCCTTCTGTTGACCGCGGCCTCCTTCCTGAAAAATGATGCACATTGTTATTTCATTAATAAAGGAAGCAAAAGATAAAAGACAAAAGACCTAGATGAACTAATTCGATCTGATTCAGTTTTGTTTGTCTACGGGACCCACAATGACTGGTGGTCTACGAATAAAATCGCCTAACTGGTCTGATGATGAATTGTTAAACGCCATTTAACGGGATTAGAATGAAAGAACAACCGCAGACCTTGTCACTAGTGTGTCTAAAAGAATGTACCGAAGTCATTGCTGAGAAAGTACAGTTGAATACGATTTCAAACGGTAATTATACAAGTCAAACCGACCGTAATCCACTGGGTATTGCATTCAATTTCTGTTTTGTTTTTTTTCTAACGGCCCAATTAAAAGCAGTTTATTTTGGGAATTCCACAATTCTTAGCATATTGCTTATTCCACCTGTTTGACCGAAATCGGCTTTATTAGAGAACGTGTAACCTGGAACGTATGCAACAAAGCAAGGGCCCTATGCTTTGCCGCATACTACTTTGTTCCCATCTGAAAAAGGTACCTTTATACGATGTTTATTTCTTACAAAATGAGATTCGCTGGACATGGTTGTATCGTTTCCTACATCTGTGTACTTTTTTCGCCTTTGCGGTTGGCCAATTATTTTCTATGTAGGCAGTAGATTTGTATTCATATATTTATACACGGTATGATGTTGTTTGCCTTTGATGTACAATCCATAGTCTTTGTTATCTTATCCGTATAACTCATTGAATAGGTTCTCAGTACGGGCTTGGGCGGAGCCGTCCAATTTTTTCTATTCCTCCGGTGGTTTATTGCCTCTTTTACTCTCGGTTTGTTTATATTCTTCTGTGGAGAATGGTATTGATTGGGATTTTTGGTTATCTTTATTCCGTGACTGCAATAGAGTGGCACGTTCACATTAGAAGCACATGGACGCGGTATGATTGTGATGCCTAGTGGTAAGTTTGGAAGGTGTAGCATTGTTACACAACTAGCGAGTGAATGGAAAGCAGTTTAGAGAAAGGGGAACAAAGAAATATTTTTCGGTTCCGGGGTTCGACTAAGATTTCTGCACATCGACTGTTTAAACTGCCCTGTGTATTCTGAGGTAGAGTCAGTCAGCGCTATGCGTGAGAAGTCAAATGATGATAGTCAAGTTGACAATGCAAGCTGTAGGCCGGGTTAAAGTTATTACCCTGTTTTCATTCCACCCGAGAATAAAATCTCAACAAATCTCCTGGACATTGGTGAACACATTTTCATAGCCTAAACTTAATTCCTCATCGTGGACGATCACGTAAGTTGTGTAATGCTCTACATTTTGTGCTTCCATCTACCTTGTCTTCAATGAGGTCATCCATATCACTGGCATTCAATAAGGCTTATTTGACCCGCTAGGTTTTCTTTTTTAGGACTGTCTTTGTGCAATGGTGAGGCATCCAGGTTAGCTCAAACAAGCTGTTTACTCTTAATACATTTTATTACTTGCTAATGTAAAACGTTCAGTGATATGCAATTGAAATTGAATTAACGTTTTCCGTTTCTTCTATTGATCCTCTAAGCCGATTGGCAAACTTCGCAGTTTACAGTTGCCTGTTATACTACCACAGGCAATTTAAAGACGGTTCAATGAAATTGCAGCCCATATAACAATTAAAGTGAGTAATATTTGGGAATTTCGATGAACGTGATTGAAACCACTCCATCTAATAGAATAGTATCCACATAATTGTCTTTGCGTATATGTATTATTTCTTTATATATGTATATATATATATATATTAGATTTGAGAAGGCGTGCACTGACTTAATATGTTTATCGTGACATTTCGATCCAAATTAGGACTTGTTGTCAAACGTAAATATATACATATATGATGCTTGTGTATGACGAATATATCAACGATACATATATTTACTAACGGTATGTGTGTAAATCGCTATTAAAATGACAAAAGCAAACAGGTGTATTTATAAAAATCACGAATCTGTGGACAACATATCATGAGCACTCGTGCTGAAAAGTGTTATACTCTGAAAACACACTCCCATACTCCCACAAATTCTTTATAACCATGGTTAAAATATTACTCGAAACGGAAGATGCTTCAGCATTTTTGACGAATTTCGAAAGCGAATAAGTAAACGGTGTAAAATAAAAACGTGTATATTGTTTGCATTTTAAATTACTAATGGAACGACAAACAATCGTGGCTACAATCCGTTTGTCATCCATATTCGTAGTGTTGATGCCTCAATGAATCCCTTTTGGCTCTTGTAATTTGAATAAAAAAACAGTTGATTGGTTTCAATAAAGAATAAACTTTTCTCCACTTCCGAGTTTTCTGGTGATATTCGGGTGTAAACTCACGGAATTATGGCATCACTTTCCTTGACCGGCGGTGCCCAATCGGATAAGGTCATGACTTTTGAACGTGAAGGTCGCAGGTTCGAATCCTCCCACTGGCGGCAAACTTCCCTAGTTAGTAGCCCTCTGCTGGCCGAGGCCCCTTCCCGAAAAATGATATACATTGTTACTTAATTAATATAGAAAATAAAATCATAAAAGATAGGGATTACTGAAAGGATTTATTCATAAAAACGATAGTGGACTGCAAATCAGTTGCCATATGAACTGGAATGGAAACGCGGATGTGATTATGGGGAAAGCAGATATGACTTTTTCATTGATAGAATCAGCACACCGAAAGTGCATCTATGAAGGATACATGCAGCTATGGACTAGTTACTTAGGGATGTACTTCCTTGATTGCATTTATATAGATAATGTTGCCCACATTTGGGAGCATTGCATAAATGTGGACGATCTAAACTCCTACGATCAATGAACAATGACATACCACGCTTTAGCTGTTGTGACATCAGCTGATGTTACATTGTCGCATTTTTTCTGCTAGAGACGACACGTCCGATAGGGTAGAAATGCAAACCGTCGTCGACCACGACTTCACGCACAAATTTTGCTGCAATCGCCTCAATTTTTCTTAACACGAATTACGTCACCACGACTGTTTTTAACACGACACTTTCCACGTATAATAACAATAGCATTGACGACAAGAAAGCCATTGCGTCGGTATTCCACGTCGTCGTAAACTTCAAGTTAGTTACTGGGACTCTTCCGACGTCAGCAGCCAACGGCTGGCATAGTACTTGAAATGTGGTAGACGAATGTTATTGTTGCACTGTCGACACTTCATGCTGTTGACCCCTAGCCCGGACGATAACAAAAACGAGACATTGGATCTTGCAGTTTCTAATTTAGGAAGTTAACAAGGATTTAATTTCCGGAACTCTTCCCCGCTCCGCAGCTATTCACCGCCGCCCATGGGCTCAATAATACTTGACCCGATAATAACGGCAATGTAGAAGTGATTAAACTGTGGAAATCCTTCGAGCTTGGCGACATTGGACCTCACGCATTTCAACGGCATGTGCCCTGGCAGGCGATCTACGAGGTCACGCCAAATGATTTTCAATCATTTCATTCAAGAATCAACGGTCACATGCCCTAGTTGCACAAGTACATATTTAAGCAGCTACCTCGGGTGTATTCTATGCCACGTCGGTTTTTGCTGTCATGGATGAAGATACCGAGGCTTTCTGCCCGAACAAGCTAAAATCCCCTTCGATATCTCTGAAAGTGTTGTAACTTAGTCAAGAAGGTTGGAGATCATCACCGTGATATTATCGCACAACTGGCCATAAAGAAACCGTGGAAGCACTGTACAGCTGTTTCATCCTTGTTAGGAATCATGAACAGTGCATATCGACCGCGCCCGAACTGGGACGCGAACCCGAACAGGTACGAACGATTCTGAGTTGAATGCCATAGTCATTATGCTACCGGGCAGGATTTGAGCGGTTTGTTGAATATTTTGTGGAAACAACTACGCATTCCTTCAGATCAACTCCTTCAGTGTAAGTTGTTCGTCGGACAGGTGGTGTTTGGAAAATGAGTCAGAAACAAATGACTTAGATAATGAATACAGAAATAATAACCAGCAGGCCGTCCCGAATGGGTTGAGTTAGATTACCAGAGGAACGAATATTTTATGTGATACCGTTCAATATTAGGGTCCCGAAATTATAATGTTGGAGAAAAATACTTAAACAGCTTCCCAACGATGGGCAAGCGAATACAGGTTCGATGTTGAGGCAAGACAATTTATCAGTCGTTGGTTCCGATCAAGAGGCGACAGTGGTAGACGAGGCAGCGCTCCAAATAGGACTGCACTACTGAGCTATCAGGCTGGTTTGAGAGTCGTT
>LUCM01004522.1:4191-16043 GCA_008360955.1 Fasciolopsis buskii | reverse complement strand
GCGCAGCATTATCGAAGCTAACACCTTAGTAATTATCGGAATTAAACTAATCCCACGATGATTGCCACATTCACTCCGTTTGCCTTTCTTGAAGATGGGCCCCACGATAACGGAATACGCTGCTCATTCCAACCATCATGAAGCAAGGAGGTAAGTGATTTCGCCAGAAATTCTCCACGCAATTAGAAAAGAATTTGGGGAAGGTCGTCGGGACCGGCAGCTTTTCCCCTTTTCAGAAGCCGAATATTCGACTGCACTTCCACTTTCGTTGGGGGATCAAGTGACATCTCTCAAGGATTCACAGCTACAGACGTCGCCTATTCATTGAGGATTGTGGTCTAATACTGCTAAGTGTTCCAGTGGCCAAGCAAGAGAGCGATTAGGGTTCCTAAAAGTTATTGATTTATATATGTATATATAAATATACTGCACAAATCTGAGTACAGATAAAGTGCCATCGGTATCATGGCGAAGAACGAGGAAGTGAGCGAGAAAGAGTGAAGGAGAAAAAACTATGTAGTTCACCACAAGACTTGTTCCACTCACCATCCTTACCTCATCGCTTATCCATCGGGATCCACAGTTACATTGTGGGCTTGATACCATCTGTTTGCCCAAACCAAAATAAAGAGTTGACGTGGGCGACCCTGCACCCAGCTTTTGGCCAAATGGTTTAGTGCACAAGGAAAAAGGATAACGTGAGGGTCACAACGTACTGGGGACTAATGACTGTTTGCTCAGTTCTTTCGCCCTTCGGATGGTGCCAGACATCCCGGTTACCAGTACACTTTCTTCGCCACAGATGGTGGTTAGCCCACAGGCATATGCTTCCAAACACCTCCCATGGTGGGTTTGGGAACTGATTACCAAAGACCAATCAGCCAGGTGGAAGTCTCCTGGCATTCGGCTTAATCCTAACACTTTAATGGGAACTCCTCGGCCACGAAAAGACTGTGTAAGACTTCCTCAGGGGAAGCCATGGGAGAGGCCCGTCATTTGGGGGTTATTTCGACAGGCGTTAAGGTCAAACGACCAACTCGGGGCATGACAAAGTACCTGGATACTGTTGCACAGTTCTGAGTCGTCTGGCGGCACTTTTGGAATGCTTCAGGCAAAATCCTAAGCAGATCTCTTGTGGGCAGAACACAAGGACGATGTGTGCTTTTTCTAAGGCGGGTTAGCATATGTGCCGGACTAGAAAATCTTACGAGTTCCTTTTAAATGACTGGAAATTATTGCTCACTACTGCTGGCTTTAGTGAGTTCTGAGATTAAAGTCTCTATATTCATCCTGGACGAAAAATGAAATTAGGTATGAGGGGACGTAAAATTGAGGGAAATTGTAGGGACGTGTTAAATAGGGTAAATATCGAGGAAATAATCAGTCTTTGTAAATGCTATCCAAAACCCATGTTTTCAAATTATTTTCATGATTAGCCCATTTTCTGTCTCGTGAAAAAGAAATTAATGCATATCGGGCATAATCGGATGCTTTACAATTTCCTATACCGGTCCATAAAGTGTTTGCCTGTCTCTTCTTTTCCAACATTCCCAATCTCAGCTGATTGTGACTGTATCTTCCCGTCAGATTTCGCCTAATGATACATCCCCGTTTTACTGGCTTTCGACGTGGAATCAGAAAATGGGAGGGATTCTGTGGGAGCGATCTATCGCACCTGTACCACCAAGCACTACCTCAGTTGGTCTAATTCCGTCTCTGTTAGTTAGTTCAGTTTGTGTAAATTCCGGACAAAAAATATGCGGCCTTATCTTCGTCCTGTTTCCTACACAAAAGTAAGCTCGCTAAATAATCTTTCGCTTCTTTATTTCTGTTTTTTTGGCTGATTGTTACCGGAAACAATGGTCGATTTTTTGACGACAACAGTAATCGTAAGAAGCTTGACTACAAAGGTCATTCTTGTTAACACGCTGAACGATTATGACTTGTCATCTATTCCCAAAGTGTTTTGCGAAGCTTGTATTCGAATCTCTGACATTCCAGATTGACCACTATCATTCTGCCAAAGATCGTAAGTTGGACATGTGGCATCACAGTGCTTATTTAGGAATCGTTCAAGGCGAAATTTATCAGTCTCTCCGAGCTTAATTCTAACTGAAACGAAAAAAAAGTATACTGTCTTGTTTATCGATATATGGTTTTCCCGAATTCGCGTCGTCACATTTCGGATACGACTATTTCTTGTTCTGAAGAGCACATCGCTCTCCAACGATTTAACTCAACCAAATCACAGTGATATGCTGAATTTACGCGAATTGAAAAGCTGACCAAGTAATTTAGTCATTTTTTGATAACTAGAATTCTTTTCGTTTTTTTAACCGAGATCCGACGGTGACTACCACTTCTCCACGATTGCTGTATCTATCTCGACGGGACAAATCGTGTGGCACCATTTGCCTGGTGATTTCGGCGAAGATTACAATCCCGTAAGTCATCCTCTTGTCTGCGATGTGCTTTTTCCTAGCTTTTTTTTGTGATCCCTTTTTCGAACTATTCATTTGTCATTATAACAGTATTGTAATTTCTCCCGAAATGCGTCAAATTGACCGAATTAGCTAAGGTTCGAACCGATTCGTTCGTCTTGTCGTCCAGTTGACAGCGTCATCGGTTTATTGCAATTCGAAACTTCTCACTTTACAGTAGATGATGACCCGTTGCGACAAGAGTGCACATAAGATGCGTGAACTTAGTTTCTGTCGCTCATGCACAGTCATCGATAAAGGCTAACTTGAATAAGGTTAACCAGCATGTAATCAAAACTAACTTTTTGTCCACTAAGAACGTTTATTCATTTGTACTTTTTTCCATCTAGTGACAGCACTGCCTACCTCGATGTCTAAGGTCTTCGTATCCTAGGGGTTTATCGGATTCCTACCGGAACAATCATTCGTTGCCGTGTTGGCCTATTCATCGTATGTCTTTCCCTTCATTTAACTATCATCTCAAAGCCTAACGTATCGACGTGTTGAAGTGATGGTCACTTGTGTCGAACGCCTGCCATCTCCAAAGGTTAGATGGTTAGAATCCCAGATCCGGCGACCACTTTTGTGGTAGACAGCAATTCGTTACTGTCCGTCTCGTTATCTTACCTGACCTACGTGGTTCTACACCATTCCGAATCTCAGTCGTTGTTACCGGTCCGCTCTCCCGGTGCGATAGGCTATAAGGGTCATTTGGCATGCTCTGTATCTCACTGTATTGGTGTACCACACGTAATGGTAATAAAGAAAATAAGTTACTGAATGCTGGCTGCGCCTACCAGAGAATTCTTTCCATTACTTTCTGTTAGAAATTCGTTATTTCTGTCATATGCAATCAGTTTGGCTGCTTTCAAGATCAAATACCTGCCTGTTCTCAACAGTGACCGTCAAAAACTGCAAATATTTCAATAAAACTACCTTTGATAAACTCTTCATCCATTGTGTATCAGTTTAAGTGTACGAGCCCACCAAAAGGAACCCACCACGTTAACGTCAACACGAAAAAAGAGGAACTAATGCCACCCAGAAATGTTACCAATTTATTTGACTCAGGTTGTACAGTATATTCTATGGTAGCTTTAAACATTTTGGACAGAGTTCCCAAGGAGGGATCGAGCCATATTACAGTTTCTTAGATGGGAATACTGACTTTTTTCAGCTGTCTTCTAACGTGTTTTAAGAATACTCTTAAGTTCTTTTGCTGGTGTGCTTATTGCCCGAGTGTCGTGGACTGGTCCCATCCCGTACCCTAGGACGTATTCCAAGTGGGGAGTTAAGACCAGCAACCATGAGTCTGGATCTTCGAGCCGGTTAGAATCGCAGACGATGTCAGTAGTTTTACTGTAGATATCAAGCGCCAGTCAGTAGTTTTCCACATCACTTTTATCAACAATCGATTCGCCTATAATATGCCACAACTTTCCAGTAAAAGTTGGGTTCTTTTTTCCCCTTTGTTTAATGTCGCCTACCTGTCGTGAATTTTTCTTTCCCTATTTTCTTCTAACATCTATTCAGTCATCGCGTGAAACTGTCCACCGTATTGTGTCAGACCGCTTTCTGTTTCGCAATTTGCGTTTAACTTCTCCTGGACCTAAATCACTTCGCACTAGGCCTTTCATTCACGCTTTCTGGTACTCCAAGCAGCTCATATTTTTTTCGACGTTTTCGTGGATTCATTGCATTGTTTGTCAAGTCAATTGAAGCTGTCGATGTCTGTCGACCAACAGTAGCACTTTCGCCCAAGTTAACACGATGTGAAGGCTATAGAGCGTGTTGCTCTCGCATCATGAAATGAAAAGAATGCTTCCTGGGAAACCCGCTAGATTACAATACGTCGTTTCTTGAATATCTGATCTAATCTTCGACACTCGTTTTCTCTTGACACTACGCTAGTTTTTCCTCGTTTTTCATAGAATATCAATATCACTTCCTTTCCGCATTGGAAACTACGTTTAGTGGCTCAACATCAAGCACATCTACACATTGGCGAGTCTCACTGGTCGGTCTATCGAGATGTGTTATTCCAGGCCTTGGTGAGTGCAAGCTCTTTGTTACCACTATTGCTACCACTACTGTTAGATTAACACACACGATTGACAGGGTGGTTCCGTTCCGCAGCTTAATTTTATCAGGGCATGTCATGTTGTCCGACAGATACTGTAGGTATCGTTTGAACATCCAACCAGACTTCGGCTGTATTTGACCGATCCTGCAGCAGCAACGATTGATTAATATTTGAAATATCTTGGTCATGTCATACCATCCTCGTCTCAAGCCGCTGACATCGAATAACGACTCAAACCTATTCCGATTCCGCCTGTCTCAATGTTCTGAGTCTTAGGTGTCACGGCAACTGCCCTTTCCACTGCATGTGGTAAGAAAACGCCACTCCCAACTTTCATGTGTCGGTCGTGTATTGTTGATGCATGCATACGCACCTTTTACGCACACGCATGTGGTTTTTTACGTGCCAACACGGGCACGTAAATCATGCTGCACGTGTCTTATTTGCTGCGCCTGCTCATTGAGGCCGGTCAAGTTGCCTGTATGATCCACTCACTTTAACGTAGCCTTAACATCCCGTTAAGCTCACGGCTTGACGAGCCCAGGCTACAATGCACAAGTAAGCAGTTCCAGTTGTTTCGGTTGGTTAAGGCTGTGATAGACGCATTTTCTGCCGCACCCGTGATCTGAGTCCGTTATCAAGAGATTTGAACAAAAACTCCACATGCAAAATCGTACATCACGTAAGGCGGCAGTATTGGTGTAGATATCGGATCTGCAATTCTCGATCCGAACATACTCACGGCAAGGTCGATGAATGTCAAAAGGTAACCCGATTTCTCACTAATTTCCGTGACATGCTTAATTAACCAAATCAAAGTAGGGCTTAAGATTTGGACATACTGATTAGCGTAGGCTACACGTCATCATCTTCGTACAGCGATAAACTACATGGCGAGCTCCACTGACCGCTGGTCTTTTCATCAACGAAGAGTATTCTCTAAGCCAATCCCCAGTATTCGATTGTCAAACTCATAATGTACCATGAAGATTCCGTCGAATATTCAGTTCAGTTTCAATTTTCAATCATTAACCTTGCAACAACGTCGTGCCGATTTTGTTTGCCACATCACGACACGCAAACAGAATAAGAACGAATAATAATGAAAGATTATCTGCAAAATAAATTAATCAACTAAGCAGACAAGAAAACCTTTCGAATAAAAAAATGCATCGGACTGCGGCGCTGAGCCATATCACCCACTGTCTCCAACTGTCGCTCACAGAACAAGAAAGACAGAAATCGTGGGTCTGCGTAACATGTGTCTATATGGTCTAAGAATTGTCTGAGAATAGAGTTTTGGTCAATACAACCCCGACCGAGATGGAGGCCTGTTTGATTCTCACGCATACACCTTTCACGAGTACTAGGTAATCTGTGGGGCTGATACCCGCGAACAGTTTAGATGCGGTACTTACGAAACTAATTTCTCCATAATTTTCACGTGAGTATCTATCGCGTGCGTTTCTTGTAAATCGGCCGAGTATTCTCGCCCAACACACTAGGTGGCATTCTTGAGAATAGATCGATTGGTAAACCGTCGGATTCTTTAATAATCAGACTTTCACCCGGCTTTCGTAGATCACCATTCCTAATCAGTCACTTGTGTTGCCCATTTCGTCCCAGATCACGTGTCTGTTTGTTGCTAACTCAGAATGACAGGGTACCTTCCTCCGAAAGTGAACTTGCTGTGCACAACCTAATCTGATTAGTGAAATTCTGTAGAATATAAAAAAGATGTTTATTCATGGCAGACAACAGAGGCATTCCATCGTTAGACCGAACACATTCTGGTGACCGCTCACTGATGTAGTTTCTCTGACGTCAACAGTCGAACATCTGGCTACTGAAACGGGAAAAATCGACCGATGTCGAAAAATCCTCCAACTCTTTACGAATTGCGTGAGGATGTCTTGATATTTGGAACAAAGAGCGTATTCCGTTATCATGGAACGAGTCAGTGATCGTATCCATCTTCAAAAAGCGAACATACAGTAGCTCTTATAATCCTCGTGGGTTCGGACTAATTTCGATAGTTACTAAGGTCTTAGCTCCGAAAATACTGCTCCGCCGAGGTTCACTCTGTGTAGATCAGTATTTTATCGTACGCCAGTTACTGGAGGCACTCCACACACACCGTCGCCGTACAATGGTAGTTTTTCTCGACTTGAAAGTCGCTTTCCATTCAGTGGTCTGAACCAGTGCTATCCAGTGCAATTCACCGGAAGGATATACCTGAGGTATTTGTGATCCTCTTATGAGCTTTGTACCTCCTCTCATAAGGTAATTAGGTGAACAATCAGGTATATTCAAAACGACGGTTGGTGTTCGGCAAGTTTGTCCCATCTCTCTGTTCTTGTGGAATTTCGTCATGGATCTGGTAATTAATGATGTTTTAAGAGGTCCTCAAGATGTAGGCGTCGGACTTTCACATGGGGTGTGTTGTGTGACCTAGATTATGCAGACGCTGGATTGAAGCATTTGTGGCTTCGCCATGGTATTTCGCTGAAGTTGAAAGGTCGTGTATGCAGTGTCGCAGTGTGCTCAGTACTGTTACGAGGTGCTACGGTCAAGATGTCCGACACAAAGGTTCTTCTTCATCGATGTTTAGGTAGGAGTGGATAAAGTGACTGCGCGAGTAATGTGCGGGTCAGGAATCGAGTATTACGTATCGATTCAAGATATGTTCTCTCAAAGTGGATCGAGCTTCGCAGACTTCTATGGTTTTGTTGCCTGTTGCGTATGGCGACCATTCGTCCACCATACCGCGCCTAGTTTTACGCTCCTCGTGGAATTGGAGATGATGTGACAGCGAAGAACGGGGAAATGTGTACGGAACTTAGGTAACGCAGTTGTCTCACGTTTTCGTAGTCGGGTTCAAATGATCAAACAATTGTCTGAATATACTAGATGTGGTACCGAACCACGAACAATAACCATTATGTTGTCACTTTTGTCAAATGAGACTGATTGAAAAATATGCGTCTGCACAATTCGACTGTGTTCCGTGTGTTGGCTACCTACCTCATTCTTTTTCCGTCCATCTAGGTCTATTGCTTATCTAATTTGCGTACTGATTGCCTGTGTTGCAAGTTGTATCTCGTTCAGGCAATCTTCCATCAACAGGAATTGTAATGACATTCAACGCTGAACAATGATGATGACGATGGTGAACCTAGTCTTGTTATGAAGGTGTCAACAAACAGAATGTAAGAACACACTTGGAGGAATGAAAGGTGTTCAAAGAGTTCTATTTATGGTTACAAACTGCTTGTGACATAAGTCGCCTTAAATGCAGACCGCCACATACTAATAACCGACTAATCTTTGAATAAAATGACTTTCGATTTGCGTCTCGCATCAAAATAACAGCATTCATCGTACCGTAATTCATTCATTGGGTATATTGGGATTTGTTTGCACTGTTTATTTTCCAGCCACTTCATTGGTACGGACCAGAGAGTTCACGAATCCAGCTGGTTCAGCATCGTTCGTTTGGTGACAGCTTTCACATCACGGATCCTAACCAATTCGCGGCGGTTCTTGTGACACATCCTGGTGGACTGGATTTACTCAACCTGGAATCCGGACGGCCATTGGCTAGGCTTCCTTTGGAGTGGAGTAAGTTTCAACGGCTTCCGTCATCGTCAGGTCTTTGCCAGAAGAATTACAACCTCGAATAATGCCACCGAGCTACCCGTTGATCACCAATCACTAAGGCCATTTGCCAGATTAGGAACACCACATGGGGTTAGAACCAGTTATTGCGTTTATTCCTGATATTAAATTCACTATTTCTAAACTTTATTTGATAAATTCCTTCTTCGATCTAATAGTTTGTGAAAGGAATCCTGGAATGCCAAGGAATGTTTGTAACCTCACCACGCAAGTCAAGAACATACCTGTCTTTTTTATGACTGCAGACATAAGTATAGTAAAATATGCATGCCCCGTAGCCATGGAACGGGTGAGGGATAGGAACGGACAGCCATAACTGTGAAAGTTGGAGTGACACAAAACCTCATCAGTTCCCAATAGGTCAGGTCTGGTAACGAGTCGGATGATAGCGTGTTTCCAGCTATCACCAAATATGATCGGCACGTCTGGAATTCGGACTTCTGACGTGTTTGGTTACGGACCTTGTATCCACTTGACCTATACTATTAAACGATATCAAATCCACCTGTCTATTTATAGCATTGGAACTAAAATTGCTTGGTGAATTTCAAAATATTCTCGGCAAGCATATCCCGAATTCTGTTTATACTGCGGAACGGATCTCCAGTGATAGCTGGTATCTGGGTCTATCCGGAATCCGAAATAAAAGCTTTCCTAGATGGGATCTTACATCTTTCTCAATCCTATTCCGTTCTCCAAGAATTACACTTTCCTGTTATTCCTACTAGCGCGTTGGGTCTTGTATGTTTTCTGTTGCTTCTGCCCCAACGTACAAGATGAAAAGTAAATAATACACCAGGTAATCAGGTGTAAACATTTTCTGACTAGAATCAATGTTGTAGTCACTGCTTGAAGACAAAGTGGAATAATCCCTGATGCATTGTGCAAACCACCGTTTTTGCATCTCGAGTCACATCGGAATAGGTTTTCACGTGGCTCAGGTGTGACCAAAACTATCTGTTCATCGGGACAACACTAAGGGGAGTTTTTGAACAGGTTGACTCTTGAGGGGTAATAATAGAAAGTGGATCGAGTTCTGGAGTTAGTGTGGCATTTAGAAAAATCATAGTGTACAGGGGGTTGGGGTTTTCGATCACTGATGGGATTTTGTCTTATGCATTGATATGTACGGTATATATATATATATTTATTTATTTAGAGTTGAAAAGGCGTACACTGAGTTAGTAGGTTTATTGTGACGTTTCGATCCAAATTAGGACTCGTTGTCAAACGTGAATAAGTATATATATATATATATACATATATATATATATATAGCTGTTTCAACCAAGATATACGACTAATAAGGAGGAATGATTGCAAAGAAACCGTGATTAATGAGGCGCACGGAGCGATAGTGGCAGACAAAGGGACTTTCTGGGATTTAACATTTATAATCCCTGTGGAATCTGTTATCACTCTCCAAATCTCATCGATCCGTTCCCTTCCAACGATGCCTCTTTGGAGCCAGTTCAGATAGACATTAACCGAAAGTTGACTAATCTTGCAACATAAAAATCCAGCTAGATAGTAAAACTTCTAAATTCAGCTTATTGAGTTCTCCCTAGAGAAATAAATCCGCTTTTTGTTTAGTCGCATTACGTTTGACGCCAATTCACATCCTGCTCTGACCGGACTGATCGGTCTGAGTCGGACAAGGAGTAGCACATCCAACGCTTATAGGTTTTCGACCACCGATGTGTACGTGGTATGGCTAGGATTGGATGGAGTGATCGGGTGAGTAAAGTAGAGGTCAGGCATCTAATACTAGGAGCTGGCTCTCAGAATACCCTATTTGAGCGTATGAAACTTAGTAGATTGCGCTGGTTGGGTCACGTGTTGCGTATGGTGAACACTCATCTACCGTATCGTGCTCCATTTTGGATTCCTCCCAAGGAATGGAAGAAGCCATGTGGGGGTCAACTGATGACGTGGAATGCGGTGTACAGCGGACCTAGGTGAAGTGGGGGTCCCACGTGTTTGTGGTTGGGTTCCAAAAGACCCGTCAAATAGCTGTCTGGAGACAATGAAGAATATGGCAATCAACCGCGAAGTGGCGATCGTGTTGTCATTTTCTATCGAATGAGAGTGATTGACAGAGTGCGTTTGTGCAGTTGGACTGTGTTTCGTGTGTTGGCTGCAGCAACATCTTATCTTTTCCCACCTGTGCAGTTCCACTCTCTGTTCACCTTGGATATTCTTTCTTTTTATAGGAATATGTAACCTTGGGGTAAAGGCAACGGTCATTGAGGTTTGCTTTGCTGTTTAACGCTGAGCGATAACGGACGAAGAAGCAAAGGTTTAACGGACAGTTGATGACGTGGAGGTTGAGTTTGTAATAGGTTACACGTCTGAAAGGCCCTGGGAAAGCTTACTATTTTGCTCTCCTTTTCTCTCCGAGTATGAAACTAGACTTGTTATAAATAATAATGATACAGGTGATCTTTTGGTTCCTAGTTCGCATCACTGGGCAATGAATCAACAGCTTCGGCCTAAGCGATGCTATAAAAATTTATTTTCATTGCATAAGCACACTCGAAGTCACATAATCTTCGGAATTTTACGGGTTTTCACCTTTAGCATGATGTTGAGTTCTACAGGCACTTACGCGTGTGTCGTTATATGACGTAATCGTCCGCATTTCCTCTAATTTTTTACTGCATCGCACGACCATAGGTTCAGGTGCTACGTATGCGAATATACCGAGTGTGAACTCTTCCGGTTTTTTCGGCCACTCACTTACCTCACGCTCGCTTCATGAGCTTCGGGTCAGTTCAGCAGTCGTCCCAAGTGGGATGTCCGGACGTGGAGTTCACATTCGACTGTCCGGACAGGAACAAGACAGTTATTACGGATCGAATGAGGACACTGGCCAGTCGGATATATTCAACTCAGACCCGACGGTACATGGACAGGGGGATTTCTCGCATCAAGTTGATTGTCGTGGGCGACTAACCGGGCTACTGGAGACCACCTCGCCGAACAGTCAAGGCGCTTTGAGATCTCTGGTTTCAAATGGTCACACTGTACTGTACGCTGGGCTTTGTAGGCCGTCCGGTTTTTGGGAATACGCACGGTTGGGTCAGTCGGATTGGCTCGAAGACGAGTCCAAATCTGTTCCACCACTGATTATTAAGCAGTAAGTAAATACTGGTTTAATTAGTGGTCCACTGTTCAGAATCCGTAATTAATCGACCATTCTTGTACTGGGTTTTATTTGGTATGACTTCAATCAGTTCTAAAGCGGTTTACAAAGCGTCGAGCGCATATTGGATATCGGTCTCAGTAGTCTCAGTTGGTGTTTCGTTCACGAAGTTAGATCATTAGTTGCTTTATGCATCCGGAAGGGCGAGTTATCTCTTCTTTATTTCTTACCCACGAGTTAAAATAACGGGATATATATAAATGTATATATCGGATTAATTTGCATCCAATCCAGTTGTTCTGTTATTATAGGAGAAACGTCATCGTTGACAAGTAAGTTAGTATATATATATATATATATATATATATATATTTCTCGCCAGAATCGAATCTGTAGCATCAGGTGTGTGCATGGAAGCTCTTCATCGAAGAGTCCACAGAAGAACCACAACTGTGATTCGTTGATG
>LUCM01004521.1:10513-22014 GCA_008360955.1 Fasciolopsis buskii | reverse complement strand
CCTGAATTCGTGTTTCACTCACATAGCAGATATCCATCGAATGTGTGTCTATTGTCAAAGCCAAACATGCCTGTTGGCCAGCCCGCATGAAAGTGCGCACACTGAAGAAACCGAGATACAGAGGCTGACGAGGCTTGAGAAAATGTGAGCTGACAGATTGAAAACCATTTACTACACTACTTGACACCGAACCGTTGCGAGTATCGGGCGTGTTGTCAGGGGGGACACTATGGGTAGGCAGAAGGAGCAGAGACAGGTTGAATAAACGAGGGAACTCTGAGCAGTAGCATACTTATCACTATCCACCCACTTGCGCTCGATGCAATGGGCAGCGCGGTCCTGATTATCCTGCGCGACGACCGATGCAGCATGGAATTTTCATTAACACAGATCAACCCCGACTGGGAGGACTACGACATCACTCCGTCAGGCCTCCACCCATTCATCTTCCAGGTATGATTGGATGTTCGGCTTGAAATAAGCTATCCTGTATAGCTGGTTGGGTCATGGAGGCACTCAAGCCGTCACTCCACATCAAGTTACGGTCTCGATGGTGACGCGATAATCGGCGAAGAAGATTTAGACCAACTGTTCATGGCCTCGAAGTTTTCAATGTCTGTATTCCGCCACCTTTGATTACTGTTGGTATACAGCAATGGGCTAGGGCCAGACCCGATTTCTTGAGTATTGATGTCGCTCCTTGTCACTTCGGTTCTTAGGCAAATACTTGGTCTCATGATGATTGCTGCAATCACTGTGGATCTGTTTCTTGTCAGTTGCTCGCCCCTGTCAGCGGAATATGCTCCTCGCTCCGAATGCCACGGAGCAAAGCGGTAAGCAGATGTTACAAGGAATTTTCAAGCAACTTTAAAAGAACTGGAAGACATTCGCCAGGACTGACATATCCTTTAGGCTTTACTGTTCCAATGCTCGACTATACTTCTAATTCCGTCGTAAGTAAAGTGACACCTCCCAAGTGTTCGCAGTTGTCGATGTCGGATCAGCCGCATCAGCGTGCGGCCAGCTTAACTGTCCCTGGAAATACTCTCATGTATGAGTGCATTGGGAGAGCCATTCCCAATAACCACTACGATCCGTCACACGCAAGAGAGAACCGGAAACCGTAACCCTGGAACTTGGAGTGGCATACAACCACGTAAGGATTCATTAGGTCAGATGGGGTAAGTAGCCGGGCGCCAGCGAGTTGCCGTCTACCACCAGGCTCAACGGTAGAGTCTATGCTGCTTGCCATGAACAAGTTCTTCATTCCTATCGTATATCGTTTCACTGACCGGAATTAGTCGCTCACCAGTGTCGCGCCTAAGTCCAAACAGTTTTCCACTAGTACCTAAAACAGCCGTTATCTCCGACTCTTCGCTTACTTGCATTCACCAATTCTTGGAATGTTTTTGCAACTTGACGTCCTAGATTTCGTCGCACCTGATTCATTTACTTGCAGCTCGAAAGCCAACGGTTTTCCTCCACCAGATTCAGCAACTCTTTCTAACAGACATCGGACTTAGAGACCGTATGTGAAACCGGCTGCTAAGTGGATCGTCCGTCCGACATGGTCGGTCTTCGATGTGATAGCTCATAACTGGTCCGAACGTAGGAGTCCGGGGGACAATGCACGCATAACCAAGTTTGTGGTTTGTGACGGGGATCACTGAATTGGAGCGAAAATCGAACTAAGACAAGTGTACAGCCCGAGGCTACGCAAGTAAAACAACAAAATGCAGTTTTTAAAAGAACCATCCCAACGGTGGTTTGTTGCAATTTGCTCGATCTCATCCAGATCAGCGTCATTTCGTCGTGTGACGCGAGCATATCAGACAGGAATAACCGATTGTCTTCATAAAACTGGACAAGCCTACCTCCAGTGCCTGTACGATGAGTGGATAACATAGAACGTTCGCGCAACTAAAGTTCTGCAGTAGTAAGTCCATCAAATTGTGCAAGAATAACTAGCAAACACTAAAATATCAGAGCTTTTGCTCCAGCGAACGAAAGCGATGAGCTCGGCATCTTACATTTTGGCGTGTTAGCAACTCAGTCTGTTGGAGTGCACGCTATTACAAACAAGCAGCACAAAGCACCAGTCATCCTTTCAAAGGGAAACTCACTCCTGGAGACTTACGGCATTTAAACCACTATTGACGAAAGTCTAGTCTAGAAGAGCAACCTTAATTTTGTTCATTAAGACCAGTCCAATATCAATTTGCCTGCAGCTCGAATTGTTTCCTCCCCTGAATTGCGCACGAAATACGCTCACAGCGAACCAGTAGTTGATCACGTTGTATGTTCGAGTTTTGAATTTGCATTTTAGTGACGCCAGTGATTGGGTTGCGAGCGCTAAGCCCGTTTGTTGACCAGCCGGCATGAGTGTACGCACGTTACAGGAGCCCAGATTTAGAGGCTGACGCGATATGAGAGTATGTAAGCTGTCCAAGTGAAAATCATTTACATCTCTTGACGACGAACCGTTGCGACTATCACGCGTAATCAGTGTGAGCATCATAAGTAGCCAGACGGGTGGAGATAGAAGATAAAAAAATGAATCAGAGCCGGAACTCCGGTGATGAATGGAGACAATAGGTAAGATGGCTCAATGCCGCAGTCATGGGCGCTTTTGTACACAAAAACTTTCCTCTCCTAATAGAGTTCTTTAATTTATTATTTCGGAATCTATCTTTTACTCCTCTCGCGTTTCTCTTTCGAGTAGACGGTGCTGTGGGATAGAAAACAAAACTAGGTCATGTTGGTGCAAGTTTATTGGGTGGAGCCAGTTATCACTGACCATTCCACATTCCGCTGTAGAATATCCTGCACGCCGACCGATGCTGCATGGAACCGTTTCCATCGTGTAATCAATGGAAGATGGAAAAACTGCCATGGAGTGCAACCGTTAATCCAGTGTATTGAAAAGAGTGTAAAAGAGACCTGAATTAATCCCACTGCATAAAGAAAAACACGTATCACTGACGGACACGAACACATAATAGAGTAGAAAAATATTCACCCTAGTAGATATGCTCTTAGTGAATCAGACTGTTTCCATTCGTCACACGTATCATGTCAGAAGAAAAATAAATTTTGGCTAAAATACACCGATAGGAGCCCCTTGAAGATGTACGCAGCTAAAGGCCAAAACGAGCTAACAAGATATCGTAGATACGAACAGATTTTGCTTTTTGTTGCAACGACCTTTCCCCATAGCCGCTAAAGACTACTTACGGGACAGGATGCAGATTGAGAACCAAGACCCTAAAAATTGGAGTGGCACGGAATCACATAACAGGCAACAAGTCAGACGACAGCGAATTTTCATCCATTACCAGCGGGTTATAGAATATTACATACTGAGAAATATCCTACAATCAACTGCTCATACATGGAGAATGGTGGTTTTGGTTCAGTGAGATCTAAGTCATGCACCGACCAGCTAGCAACGGCAATAAAGACAAGACTGAAATTCTGTAGGGTGTACCAGATAACCAAGGAATATAGGAAATCCATGGCATACCAATACCTGGCAACTAGCAGTGCCCTTTAGCTCAAAAGAGAAAATATTGAGCAAAGGAAAACTACAGGTGATATGCTATGCATCGACGTTCTCCAGTTGAGCAGCTAATGTATGTAGTTCTACGTAAGAATTTTAAAGCCTATTTGACGGGGACCCATCAACTTCGTCAACTTCTTTCTTTCTCATTCAATTGATAATCTAGTTTCACTTTAAAGATACGGGAGCTGACCTTTCACTGGAACTCACGAAGATGTTGTTCATCACAAGCGAGTGTAGTTGAAGGATTATAATCCGTACCCACTAACGGGAAGGGAACAGATATTCGTGACCCTGGAACTTGGGGTGATGGTCAGCAGTAGCAACGAACAGAGCGATAGAGCACTACGGCCTTCCTTCTCTTTTTCTTCATTCGTATTCAACCGTGTCATGGAAACTATGTACACTTTGCCATTCTCATGACACAATAGTGGAAGTGAAAGTTTCTCTACTTGGCCTCTAACAGGCAAGCGCGTGTCGACCGTCGAATTGACAATGTAATTACGTTTGAAACGCGACTTGCAAACTAAAAGTGTGAAGTGCTGCTGTAAGAGCGCAAGAGTCCAAAGCCGAATTTCGTTCATCCAGGAGGTATGGAAGAATTCGAGCTCAAATACTTGGACAGCTGCGACTAACCAGGTGGCGGTATATTTCAGATTAGATAACATATAGGCGAAAACAATTCGTAGCGTTGGCATGACATTCGGTCATCAACCAAAAACCATGTTTATATGGTAGCAGCAACGATGACCAACTACATGGATGAAAAAAATTGGTGCTGAGCAAAGATACAACAACATTGTCGGTGTTTAGCAATACACCGCTTCATCTTTTCGAATACGATAAGGATTTTATAAAGAACTCAGAGGCGAGATCCAGAACATTGAGCCACAGAGCTCAATCGAACGAACACGCGCTGAAGTCTAAATAGCTTAGAGAGGTTGGGAAATGTGCCACCTAGGCCTGCAGATAGGCTCCACCGTGTGGAGTGTTCTCTGAAGCAAGTAACGTGTTCAAAAGGTATGAAAATATTAACTACCAGATAGTAGGCCGAATAAGACAGCCGGGATTCAGTCTCACCCATTAGACCAAACAACCTTGCAGCAAGGTATTCAGGTTTTGGTTCCCACATCACAGTACTGTAAATTCGAAACAGAAAAGAGGAGAAATGAGTAAAACATCTACCGCAAGGTACCGAGTTGAAGAGGCGCACAGTGGACGAAAGATTTCGAAGACCAAAGCGGCAATGACTGCAGTATTGAACCACACCACACACCATCTCTAATGACCATCTGGGGGATCTCCGCAACGTGGTCTCAATAACGCGACCCAGGCCACAGCTTTTCGTCGTGTCGTCGACAAACTAACTTATTATCTACCGAACACCATCGAACTTGGATAACAATATATGGTACAGCACGTTCCATGGGCACATGTAAAACATGTTCCTCAATCCCATTGAATTCAATGCCGCTTCTGGACAATAACCCAATGGGCCATATTTCTTAAACCTAACTTGAGTTATTCACATTTTTTCAATACTACGAGTACAACAGTGTTCAACCACCAAACGTTTTCGCACATCGGTCCACAAACGCCATGGTTCTCTTATTAGGACCGATCTTTGGCTTTTGGTCGGCACCCGGATAGCACGCGGTCCCCATGAAAAACCCAAATTGGAGAACGCCAATCGTATATTCTATATACGTGAAGATAATTCATCTGATATACGACTATGAGATACGAATACTTCAGGAATTGAACCTACCCACCTCACCTAATCCTTCCTCCGCTAGTTCAAGCTTCGGAATCGGGTCAATCCAAACTAGCAAAAGAATTCTGAATGTTCTAAACCCAGTCTAAATAAACCTGCATTGTCGTTCAGACGATCAACAAAGGCTTGCAAATTACTTGGGTCCCCACTCAGTAGAAAAACACCACCCGTACACTCTACATCATACACTTCGCTGTTTGACCAAATATCAATGCCACTATCCTCAACTGAAGACTAGGATACTGCATCACCATCCAAATAACAAAGTTGAAAAGAAAAGGTCCCCGTAAGCACGAACTCAGCTTCCGCTGCTCGAACAGAGATTAGAATAGTGAAATGAATTGCACTGGCACACCCGGCAATCAGAAGTAGGCAACACAGAATTGCAAGGCTGATTAAATCTAATGCCGCTTTCAGATCGGGGAACAGTAAAGGTGGACAATCTGAAGATATCCCCAATGTTCTAGGATCTAGCACGGAGTAAACGTGTGGTCAGTACAGCACCAACTCTGTCCAAAACCTGTTTCCAAGCATGCAGTATATTATACAGAGAATTGGCGGAAAACTATATAGGGGAGTAGTTTGGATAGAATGCTTATCGAACTAACTCCTCTGTGATTTCTACACGGACACCCGCCAAATTTCTTGTAAATCGCTATAATTACCGATTTCCACCGGCCTTGAGAACCTATTCCGTTACTCAGATTGATCCCAAAAATATGTAAACTTCGGCGTTCAAACTTCGCCACAGTCTTCGAAGAATGACATCAGTTGAACGCACCCCACGGGTAGTCATGGTAGATTCCAGTAGAAGTTGTCTATGGCTCTATCAGAGTAGTAATCGGATAAGTTGAACAGACAAGAATGCAAATGATAAGTCCAGAATCGAGGAGAAGACGGCCAAGGTTCTACAATTCATGGGCATCGAAGTCGCTGCGCTTGTTTATTTTCGATAATAACGTTTATCACTCGATCTACCTAGAGGTATTGCCAAAACTCGAGGGAGAAGAGTCATATGGACACTTTCCGCACAAGTACTTGAATTTTGTGGTGCTGCCTAGTTGGACGGAACTATACACACACTGAAGCACAAGATGCAATCACTAGCGTCACACGATAGCACAGGAGCACAGCCTGTGGTCTAACAGGATACGAACACACACTGAAGATTGGAGACAATAGTTAGGGCCCCGTAGTCGCACAACGAATGAAACGGAACAGTTGCTTTCTGAGTGAGCAGCCAGAAAGAACAGAATAATGGTGCCGAATACGAACAGCTAGCCCATCCCGCTAGCTAAGAGGGAAGAAGAACACAGAACACTGCCGCACGTTCATTGGTGACCCACCAATGCAAGTCAGAATCCAAGTGAGCTCTATCGTTTATATGGTTGTGTTGGGTGGCCTTAATGAAAGGTATGCTCTAGGAATAGTTTATTCGTATACTATCAAATAAACTGAGGCTTTGTACGGTTTAAAAGAATGGAATTGCCTAAGCACCAAAGTTTAGATTGACAAAGGTTTTTTGATCCGTCCGCTAAGCTTTACATTAGGGTAGAAAAATATTCCAATGTTTGTTGCTCACTGCTTCATTGTCACGATATCAGCGTAAGCGATTACTGCAGAGCGCTCAATTGACTTTGACGTAAGGTAAGTGAAGTTCTTAATCGATGTTCTTTCTAAATGAAAATATTCCTGTTTGTGATCAACCACGGTTATCACGAACTAGTTGACGCAAACTATCCCAATTAATGAATAATCAACTTTAGTCTATAGTAGCAAAAGTAATTTGGTAAAATAGGTGACGAAATGTATTTCGGCTGGACAGGTGAGTCCGTCATTATTTATGGGTGCAAACTGGGACCCTCACAAAAACATGGATGAAGTTTTCACACCTCAGTAAGGTTTCGTTCCTCACGTTCAAACAAGTCTACCTTGATAACTAGGGGTATCCATGTATAACTGGCCTTATCACAGTCAACGAACAAAAAGAACAAGAGAAACCTGTAACCAAATTCATGTCATTTATTAATGTTCAGTTGCACCCTGTAAGTACTAGAAGCCTAGTAATAAGAAAGTAGACTTTTGAGGGCATTACAACAGGCGAAACATGCATATATATATATATATATATATATATACTATACATATATGTATATATGCGCTAGAACTGTGTTAATGACGTTTCGTTGCCGCTTTCTTGGTTATTTAGCTGTTTCAGTGTTCTCTGTTCCCTGTCAAGCGACTGGAAGACCTAGTTTTGGGTCTCAGATCCTAATCTAGTGCCTCCATGAAGACCCGAATCTTTCTGGGGCTACGCGTCAAGCGTGCACCTGTGCACTCAGTCAGTATTCCATACCCAGTGTATTACACTCTAAACATGGTCGGTCTGGTTAACCGTCACCTACCAGAGGTTTTTAGACTCCCGTGTCAGTATCGTATTCCGAGATATCCAATGTTGAAATTTTGTATCATTTATTTGTTTGTCCCGTGCTGACGTCCAGGCATGATTAAATATTCGGTTCGAAATAATCTAATCTACAGGGGTTGTTAGGTCATAAAGGCGCGCATGCCATCACATTACTTAATGTGACGATATTACCCAGTTGAAATCCACGAGGTCGATCAGCGCGACTCTTGGTTAGCTGCCGCAGTTAGTGGCGTCCAAGCATTTGATATGATTCTGCTTCCCTATGGATTTTGTCTACTTTCATTCGATGCTATGAGGTAGCAACCAAAACCAGAGCACATAAATTTAAGAATAATGGTAGCAGAACTCGAACTGAAATGGTATTCCGAATTGTTTTAATATGACAGACCCCTAAAGTACATATGATCAACCAATACGCGATATTTGCCCTATGCAGTCTGCGTACCATGAGTAATATAGGATGAGACTGTATGAAAGGACGTCGGTGATCTATTTTGTGGACTTCATAGATTGTCGCTGTATCAGCGTCCGCGCAAACCCGTTGACGCTTCATTTGGTGTCATATAGGCAGGCGAAACGCGCGTTATCGGATAACGAGGATTACTGATCCGTCAGAGGTTGTCAATACATTTAAGACGCATCCAGCCTGAGAAATCGTAACCGAAATTGATCACGACTGGGAACGCAAGCCGTTCAAAACAGCACAACACAACAACATCAAAATAAAAGAAATTAAAAAGTAACACCGATTAACATACTTGCAACGATTTCTCGATGTCTGTAAGAAGATGAGGCACCGAGTCCACAGCTCTCGTGATAACTGCAGACAAGTCAACCTGTATGGATTCGCCTTCGTAGAACTCAATGGGATCGTTGCAATCAGTGGATAACAATGAGCTCAACCCGAACAGATATTCATCCGCCTTCGACGAATCATGGAAGACATCTGTTGACGGAACATCAATGGGAAATACTGAGCGGCCATTCATCGCAGACGGTGTAAGATTTTCTTTATTCCTATCAACAATCGAGTGAGGGGTGAAGATGACAACATTCTTGGGTTAACACCAATGGGAGAGCACTGCAGCTCAGGGCATTCTTCAACAATGGTGGACTTGAACCAAAGAACGAATTGTGCTAAAGCAAACAGCCATAACTCAATGAGCAACGACAATGATAAGGGATAATTAACGTGAGCAAAACGACTTAGACAATTCTGAGTAGAATTAGCGTCTCTTTGCAACCTCATTTGGATCATTATATATATATATATATATATATATATATGGATCATTAAATATATATTTATATATTCTAGTGTGTAACAGGACAGGCAACAAAACACGAGTTTCTGTTTGCATTATTCAGCAAGAACTGGCAAATCTCGTCGTTGGAAAGCCATGGGCCTTGGGGTTAACTAGCAAAAAATTACATTAGGATGTCAGTCGACATTGAATATCCCAAACACATACCAACCAGGAAATATTATTGAACCGCTAGCGAAAATAAAGCGAAATTTATTCACAACACTTTGGCGCGTACATTGGTACGAATTCGCCATCGATAAACAATGGTTCACTGCAGTTGACGATGAATGCCCAACGGAAGTACTAGGAAGTAAAATGGAGAGCTTACAAAGGTGGAGCCCTAAGGATCTTGTGATTCACCTAACGGCTAGAAAACGAGCTTCCCAGGAACAGGATGAAAGCGGAAGGGTGTTTCTGAAATACCTGCAAACAAACGTGAAACCTAGGAAGTGCAACAGGTGTATGCCGCAAAGTGATAAGGACGTGTGCGCACCAATAAGTCAAAGTAGCGCTATGAGATTGCTAAGTGACACTGATGTGGATCAGTTTGATGTAAGATTTCTTGCAAAAACCTGAAAGTAGTTAGTGCGACGGCTGATGGCCTCGATTGTTCGTTTCGCACATCTTGTTATCTCCTCAAGCAGGCGACAAGAATAACACATCGGTCGGTTTCGGCTGTGGCCACCAGATCTTTGTCATCGTTCATTTCCTATTAGAACAGTTGGAGCTCTGATAAGTTAATCCACTCCTTGTTTACGAATGGAATGAACGTCACTCGTCCACGCTTACGCCGTCCACATGTGTCGTCGATCAATCGAATTCCCATTTTTCACTTGGGCTACACTTAAGCCCGCAGAACACCTTTCCTCGATTAGTTTCTGTATGTGTGTGTTGGTACCGGATTTGCCCGGGCGTGGGTAACGACCCATGCTTTCTCTTATTCTAATTGATAAGTTAATGCGTACATGTTCGAACATATCAACGGGAAATACGAGGTGAGTTGAGAAGCTGATTCAGAATAGAATATACAGAATATATATATATATATATATATATATATATATATCATTCACTGGCTTGAAAAGAAGCATGGTGCCAACGCAGCAATATGACAGTGGGGCTGCACACAAGGGGGGGGCAAACAATAGGGGGGAAATAACAAGCCATAACAAACCATGTTTTTCTGTTCTTACCGTACACATTTTGTGCATTTTCTGTTGTTCCGGATTATTTTTAAGAAAAGGGTGTTGAGTTCTACAGGCAGGCTATACAACATTCGCACCACTGACTTCGGTTTCAAGCCATATCTCTCATCGTCTCCAGTCAACAACAATTCTAATCCGTTAGACTCCGATCACGAAGCCGAAAAGCACCAACCGAGGCCGAGGCCAAGGCCAAAACTAACTTCTTCACACTTCTATGCCAAGTCATAACCTGACCGCTACGTTGCTTCTTCCAGTCTTGTCCGCCACGTGCAAAAAGAACAAGGGAAGGTAATCGATGAGTGACGAGTATCGTCGTTTCTTTGTGTCGAAAACCGCTCTTCTGAGTGCCGATTCTATCTCTAGATCGCCGTGGAATGTCCCCACTATCACAACTGAAAACAACCCGAGACAATCAACACAGGTTCTCGTTTACTAGCTAAAATCACATTTATAGGTTGTTTTGCTTGCATTACTGCACCTTTGGGACTGGCCTCATTCCATCAGTCGTCCGGGCCACCTTTTGATTGTCCCATCTTCCATTCCACGTGATTTAGTTCAAGAGAGAGACTTGAGTACCACCTGTGACATCTACCATTCGTCCCATATAATGGATGATCACGTGCGATGATGCAGAAAGATTGGGTACCTATACCGACAATCTCGAACGGAAACTTTATAATGTATGGTGGTCAAGAATTCTTATTATGAGAGAAGAACGCGTGAACACATACTTCTAAGGCACTACATTGCACCATCACCATCGGACACAGCTTCAATGCAGTTTATATCAGTGTGGCAATTAGGTACAGGATCAACAGTGTCGATGTGAGAGACTTGCGCGAGATGTTCAAGCACAACGAGGAAGCGAAAATTAACGCCCATTATATGGTAATGCAAGGTACTTAGAGTCTACTCCACTAAGCCAATGGAATATTTTATAATCATAGAACACAGCACTGCAAATTGACTGCCGCGTGTGTAGGGCAGAAAGCTGTTCATATCTATTCAAGCAAAGAAAAAATCCGGGCGCCTTCTCCAGACCCTCCAAAGATCCACGCGCAGAAACATCACCAGATCTTGAGGCTGCGGCAACGAATTCGCGCTCTTCAACCAGCCTAAATTGTACAGCTTGGCGAAAATAAAGTCGGAAGTAAGCGGCTGGACATATTTGGAATAAGCTAATATCTCTTATGGTTATGTAGCTTCAGTTGTGCAAGTCTTTTGAAGA
>LUCM01004520.1:8675-19256 GCA_008360955.1 Fasciolopsis buskii | reverse complement strand
GGTGAAGTATGATAATATCGGGTTCGGTAAGGTGTGTATGAACAGCACGATAGCATTTTGCGATACATAGAAATTTCAGTAAACGTGCATAAATAATTGGGAAAGATGAACGACGGTAGTTGTTATAGACATCATCATACGTACCAGCTGCGCCGTTTCGGGGACGAGAGCCTGCTGAAAACTAGAATATTGCGGTAAACCATAAGTTGATAGTCCGATGTGCTTCTTCCCTAGACCGTCCAGCAAATTAGCCAGATGCTTATCTGCCAAACAAGGGCGGTGTGGGAGTTCTTTTTTCTCACGGTCAGATTTGGACTGATGGCGTGCATATTCATTGTAGTATATGGACCATTTCTTTCCCAGCCCAAATATGCTCTGATTGCTGCGCCTTACCTAATCCAACATCAAATTTTCATTTTTTCCTAATAGAGGAATATTTGGGCACATATAGGTAATTTTCGCAGCTCCTCCGTCTGACCTCAGTTTTCGGCGTTGTTTTTTGGCAGCTGATGAGGGTGGCTTGTTTTCCACACTTTCGGAGATTCGAAAGCAAATCTGTTGCAGTCATTGGGTTTTCGCATTTACAACCTACAGAAAACAAGAGTAGGGATAAGCAAGCACACGGGGGATGGTGGTTTATGTCGCAAAACATGAACCTTTGCGTATGGCTCCGTCATCGTCAATGCCGTGTCTTGCTTTCTCTGAAGAGTGATGCTTGAAACTTACTAATGTGGGCTTGTGTGTTGCGTAAGCTAATCAGATCGCCTGTGTGAGGCGGACAGATATTTTTAAATGCATGAAGCTAGGCTAAGTACTGAAGGGAAAGGGTAGCCCTGATGCGAGTTGGCAGGTTACTGGTGATCAAAATGAGTGTTTAGGAAGAGTAAAGGGAACCTCCAGTGTGTTCTGTGATGAAGTGTCTGCGAGGAGGGAAACTAGTTCCAGTTATACCCAGCATATAAACAGGATAATTGATATTTTCAGAGTAAACTAACGGCAGAGAGATCTATGGGGAAAGGAACCGGGTTGAGCAGACCGATATAAGAAGGGTTTATCGCGTGCATAGCCGTCATAAAATCCAGCATCTTTCTGCTATCACGGACAGTAATATTGTTTAGTATTGTTGGCTGAGGTTCATTTTTGAAGACTTTACTGTGGTGGCTACCAAAATCCTAAAACAACTTTCGGCGCCCGAGTCTTTGAAAGATAATGGTCATATATACATACAGGTTATTGAACAGTTAGCAGTTTGGGCACCTTGTTTTTGAAGGCGATGTTGGACGACGATAAAAGAAAGAACTGTTGGGGCAATGAATCCCACATGGAACAATATTTCACAAGAAAAAGGTTCATCCTAAGATTTGTTCTTGCTATGTCAGTTGTGGCGAGGAGCTTTGTTTCGAAGGGAGTAGGGAGATTGATTTCCTAACTGAGGGACTGAAATGCAACTGTTACCATTGATGAGACCATTGAAGAATATTAATTAGGATTTCGCACGCCTAAGCCACAGAGGTTCAAGATTCGGCACTGAACATCGTTCCTTGTAACTTAGATTTGACGAAATGCCTATTAGCCAATTCGTAAACGCACGGTGAACGTTTTCGATCGCGAGTCCGTCGCACTGTCCCATGCTGGAGCAGATTAAGGAACATACTCTAGAATGGGTCGTAAGTGTGCTTTGAGGAAGTTTAGTTTACTCTCGTCCAGCATAAAAGTCCTATGTAGAAACTCAACCATTTTGTTTGTCTTCGCAAATTGATTAAGCGCGTGCTCCAAAAAGTTGAAGCTATAAGATCAATTTAAACCCAAGTTACGAACCTTGTTGCTTATGAAGATGGTTTGACTATTGATTATAATGCTCCCTGTGGATATGGTACACTTGCAGCACAGGAAGCAGCGTTTTTGGCTGAGAACTTCATCGTCCTTTCGTTTGCCCAAGTGTTGATGGATATTAGGTCTTGGACGTAAATGATTTTGATGTCATCGGAAAATAAGAAGAGAACACTGATTCGAATAACGGTGGAGACATCATTACCGCACAAAAAATAGCAGGGAGCCTAGTACACTGCCTTGCATTACCTTAATAGTTATTGGTCTGGTGTGAAAGTGAAACCATTTACTTTCACTACTTGATTTCTAGGTTAAAGATATGAAGTGAACCATGATAGTATAGAGTCGGTGATCGCATAGGATTTGATCTTTATGAGCCTATGATGGAATACTCTGTCAGAAGCTGCTGTCATATCCAGATAAACTACTATCATTGACTTTCCGGCGTTGGCAAGCGTTGTGATTTTATCTAGGCTATCATTCATACGCGTAGCGCAAGATTTCTTTTGGAGAAAACCATGTTGACAAGCTTGCGGTTAGTGAGACATGTGATGGGCTGCATTTTACTCAATCGCCTCATGATTATGGAGACATTCGGAGTATGGCTGATCGGTCTACACTTGGATGGGTCAATTCGTATGCCTTTCTTATGTATGGAAACAATGACAAACGTTTTTCATTGGGAGGGAAAGGTAACACTTTGGGCAGAGAGGTTGAATATATTTGTCACCAGTATTGAAATGTCTCCTCCGCCTAGTGTAAAGATGGTTGGAGTTAACGAGTCTGGTCAAGGGTGAGAGCTGAACCTTGTTATTTCCGCTAACGAAGCGATCGCTTTCGGTAAGAAAGAAACTGTTGAGAATGTTTCCGAGGTCAGGCATGGTAGATACGTGGTCGGAAGATTGCTGCCAGTGGTTACGGACGAGGCAAAGAATCTGACAAATTCCTCAGCTACCACTTGGGGGTTGCCGAGATAAGTGTTATTGTAGGTGAGGCGGTGAACAGAAATATCTGAGAACCTGGCGTCCTTTGCTCTTTCTTCAACTGGTTGTGCCAGAGCCACTTGTGGGTTGAGCTGGTTTAAAGCACGTAGTTCCTGCGAAACTACTTTCAATGGATGGGCGAAAGTGCGTTAATCCAGCCGGAAAGATATGGTCAAGGATATTTTTTACTTTTAGTCGGGTCAGCTACGTGTTGTATCCATCCACCATGCTGAATGTTAGCGACAAAAGGGAGCAAGGAGCTGGGAGCAGTGAAAGTTGCCCAGCAAATTCCTGGATTATTTAAGTCTCCCACCTCGATTTTTAGACCCGGTAGGGTGGAACAGTAATTAACTGCGTCATTCAAGAGCAGGAAAGCGTTCCGACAAGGGCTTGGCGTTCGGTACACTCATCGCATCAGGATGTTCTCTTCACCAGTGTCAGCCCTAAGCCACAAGGCATCTGGAACGCAATTTAACTGAGAGTCTTGGCCTAATGGGGCCGGTATTAAAATTGGGACATACACAAGGCAGGTGTCATACGCTGAGATGGGCGACTCTTTCTGAATGATCGATAGCCAGGAATGACATTTGCGTCGCGTGGAGTGTCGTCATTTAGTCACATCTCGGAAGTCGTAATTTGCGGAGAGTTAACAGACGAAGAGATTGCATTTCCCCCAACAGCCAACGGGCATTTAGTAGAAGCAGCGACGACTGGGGAGGATCATTTCGACTTTCAGTCTGTTTTTTGAATGGTTTTGATTCTCATTTTTGACCTCCCTTATTTGAGAAGGTATTGCCTGTACAAGGCCTAGTGAAGGAATGCGACCGGTTTACGTAGGCAGTGAGAATAACATTATAGCGATGGTCGGCAGCCATGTGGGGGCCTTGGGTAAGAAGACTGAAAGTGGATAATCAGAAGCCAATGCGAGGAGAGGTATTAAAAACCATAACAGAGGGAATGTATGGTGGTAGACTTTTGAAGGTGAAACGTGAGATCGGCCGGTGTTGACTGCGGATTGGCAGTTAGTGCTGTAATAGAGAATGAGGATCCCTGGTGGGAAGGTAGGCTTGGAGGTGATGGGCAATACGGTATTTCGATGATGCGTTCTGGACTTCCTCGAATTAGGATTGGGTTCATCAGGGTGGGTGGGGGTCCTACTCTCGGAGAATGCGCCCAAAGTGTGTGACAGAGCCTTCTATGCCCCTTGGGGGTTCCCATGTGAGTATTCGGGCAGCGGCTAGGGGTTTGCCTTAAAGAGAGAAATGTTCAGTTGGTTTGCACAAGGGGTGTGCTTTGAGGTGGCACAGAATTGAGTCGGGTTTAGGTAGATATGGTGGGCTTGCAGCCTACGGGGTTTAGGGAGGTGAAACTGTTAGACTTTGTGGTAACGAGAATTTCGCTTCTGAATTTTGAGGCTATAGGAGATGACAATGCAAGAGGCGGTTGCCGGGGTGGCTTTTTGGGGGAGTCGGCTGGTATACCGAGGCTGCCAGTGGGGGAACGGATTAATCTGCAGATCCCTGGTTGGAGCTATCTTGAGGTAGCACCAGACGGGTTCTTTTGTTCGGGGTTGTGTAAGAGAGGGTGAACTGGTCAGATCCAGATCAACCGCAGGCGCCGCAGGAGTCTCCGGCGGAGAT
Source organism: Fasciolopsis buskii (assembly GCA_008360955.1). NCBI lineage: Eukaryota > Metazoa > Platyhelminthes > Trematoda > Plagiorchiida > Fasciolidae > Fasciolopsis > Fasciolopsis buskii. Next base: position 14,803 of record LUCM01004520.1, on the reverse strand, counting down.
GTTTGAAAACACTCTATGGGACTCAATACTGACGAAGTGAGAGGGTTTTGGGACTGCGGGCATAAGGATGTCGCAAGATTTATTTTTGACTCTCGAGTAACCTTCCCTTGCACGGTAATTTTGTCGGTAAACATTTTACTTTTAGTAAATGGGGTGTGCTTGGCAACAATTCGGCAATTGTTATTAAACTATCTAGCCGTAGACTCATCTGAAAATTGCAAAAGTAGGGAACAACCGTAACGTTGCGAATTTTCCTTAGTCTAATGCAGTTGCACATGTAATGAGCCATGCCACAGGCGTTAGGAATGTGTACCTTCACCAGTTCTAAAGGCAGGCGATCGGGCACAATGAACGCAACAGCGTTTTCACCTGATACAGTAGGTGTTTAAACTTAGATGGTGATTGAATTCAGAAAGTGACATGTGGATATAAGGCTTTCAGAGATGGAAGAGCTTGAAGGTTCCATGAAATTTGTCACTGGGGGATAAACGCAAAAGCGTCTTCCAGCAAATGAAGTGTCTTTTGAAGATATGCTATCATCTGCTCAAAGTCGATGGTTTTTGTGAGCCATCTGGCATAGGTCTACGGGTGCTACAGAACATGGGGTGCTCACAAAAGGGTGGAATTAATTAGTACCATTTGTCTTCAGGTGCGTGGTGGTCCATCTTTTTTGCGTGAATCACTGGACGACTGGCGATGGAACTGCGGACAATATTATATGAAGGCATTTGCGTTTTGCAGTTTTACAGCGCTTAAACTTAGTTCAGTTCCGAGCTGAAAATCTGACAATCTAAGCAATACAGTCAGGCACAGAGCAAGGCAAAATTTGATAATCAGAAAAATTGAGTGAATTTTTCTGACTAACGAAAAGGTTTTACTTTTTCTAAAATAAAAGAATAACTACTTAGTAGACTAAAAGTTTCAGGATGTCAACTCATACGAGGTGCGGTGTAACGCAGCGCTCGCCACTGTTCTAAATGCCGACGAGGTTTACATTGTTCATGTCCTCAAACAATGGTTTTCCAAAACTCTTCATCAGTGTTCTTCCTCCTTTAGCACTCCCAAAAGGCTTTTCATTGTTTTCTTGGCTCCAAGATCCATGGTTAAATGACCAGCGTTCGTTTTGATTTCCACTTTAATACAGGGTATCTATCAGCCATCAACACTGTTCCCTCCAGCTGTTTTGTTCCGTTCTCAAAAATTTTTGACTTTTGCCCATTGCCTTTAAAGACTTTCTTTATGGCAGTTTAGCATCAATGTCCATTACACAGACTCGTTAAATCCGACTACGTTGGACGTATCTGGACACCTGCCGCCATCCTCCGACTGAATCTTGTGCTTTTGTTACGCACCATGGGTGCGCATAGACACCTTGTTCCTCTTAGAATGCCGATTTGATATTTCTCCTCCGTTTTCTCTAAGGTTTTACTTATTTGTTCCATGTGAGTTGTGACACCATTGTAACATTTGATCATGCAACCAAGCATGCCTCTAGAATTAGTCGGGAAATATACCAATATATACCACAAAATTGTCATTTGTCAGCAATCAATGCAGTTGGAGACAGCCCTAGACATTTACCAGCCATACTGTCTAAATCCACTTGAATTTTTAGCTGAAACAACTAATAACCAGTAACGTATCATGGCGGCATTTACGTTTCGATACTTGCGCCGGTGATCACCATTTCAGTTAGTAATCATTCTTGACATTTGGTTGTGGCTCATGATTGGCACAAGCCCACTTCAGATTATGATCATTGTCTCCGAGAATGAACCGTGATTGCTACGATCTTCGTCCATCTCAGTGCAGCGGAAATTCCCTAGCTCCCTCTACAACTTGTTTCGTGACTAGATTGCAATTGCAATTTTTGGAGCAGAGGAGTGGTTGAATTTGTTTACCTCTTTACGCGAGTACCTTATGTTGTTTCGAAAGTTTGCTTTGCAACCGGAAATTTTACATAAATAATGAGTATACTGCTGCCGTCTCCATATCCATCTGAGCCGTCTTATGTGATTCATGTCTCGGTGTAGTCGTGGTGCCATTTGAATAACAGTGTGGTTAACAGGCCCAGCGCAGCCATAGTAGTAAGTGTATTGGAGAAATTGCCCACCTCACGGCGATACCTACAGTTCTATACCTCAAAAATAAAATCAAGAAAAACCCAGACGACAAAACGTCTGGTTCAGCCAATGTTTTGGTGCGAATGCCGTCAAAGGCGAGGGAGTGGTTTTCGTACCACTTTTCTAAATGCCACCTACCCTCCAATTTCAATCTGGTCTCCGGAGGAGTGAACGAGCTCTCGCGCAAAGCGACGGTGTGCTCGTTGATCTTGTTAAGCAGTGCATCGGAGATGACAAATAGTGCGTTACGCAAAGCATCACAATTCGTTACTTGCTGTCCTGCTGTCACTTAGTCCAATGCTTATATGCATGCGGTCGTCAATATGGCCTGCCTGGGACAGTATCCTCCAAGAGGGCTTAGCCAAATCTGCTCGTGTATATCTTTAAGAGCCGAAACGCTGATGGCTATCAATCTTTGCGTTTCCCTTTCATACAACTTCTGCGTGGGACAGCTCGCCCTGAAAAAGCAATACCATCCTCTCGCTGCACACAATTTTAAACAGTGATTTCTGGCCTTCTGGCAAGCGCAAAAGTGGCCTTTTGGGTTAAGGAATGACTTCGCCTCACCAATGCATCTAAGTCGTTCAACCACAAACGACCAATTTTACTTATTGACTCGTTATTCCCTTGGTGTCAGAAAACTGGTCATAATCCTCTATTATAGCCAGCTCTATCACAACAAATTCTATTAAGCCTGCAGCATTCCACCCATGCATCCCAGACACGCCTGATCGGCTAAAACTGACTTTTCTCTTAAGTTGTATCTCACGAACGTGACAATCTCCCACCCGATTCCCAAAATCCAAAGAGAATACAATACACGACACCGTGATGTTGTCCAAATGCCCCCAGGTGTACAGGCATTCGTTTCTTCGTGTGTCTGCCTGCCTCAGACGTCGGTTACAACAGATTTTAGACTGCCAGTTTACTTTCCATTCCGTTTTCAGACCTGCCATCTAGTTGCCGGCTGAAGATGCAAGCCTTTTTCAGAGACTGGCCTAGCAAACAAAAGCGAACAATGATGCCATCACCCCATAGTACCCATCCAGTTCTACAGTGGTCACGTAGTCCGATAATGGCTTCGAGAACGCCTGTGTAATGACACAAAAGGATGTTGTGCACTTTCAATCAAAAGTGAAGCAATAAATTCCGCGATCTTTTACACCAAGCACGCATATAGATCCCCGTTAAATAAACAAAGTACCACGAAATGCGAACATACGTGCCAAGTGTATTTCCGGGGTAGGGGCAGGTTGAAGCCCAAAGGGTTGGGTGGTGAGGCATATGTGGACAGCCTGATGTGCTACCACCACATACTGACCCACAAAGGGGCCAAAAGCAAGGTCAGATCTGAGGTGACAGCATACTTGTCCATCGCAAAAGGATGCCCGTGCTTTCGAGTTGATCTAACAGAGTAATGGTTGAGCCCTTATCCGTATTTCGATAGTTCCTCCGCCTAACCTCACTTCCACGCTAATATATTTTCGTACGTCCACAGACTCCGGATTCGGCGGCACCATCAGTCGGCTTTCTGTATCGGCTGGTATGGCGATGTCGGGCTCAGTTCTTCAGAGAAGGTTTGCTTGGGACTGCCTTTGGAGTTGTCTCTCTAACTTTGTTTTCTATGATGAATGATTTATCATAGAGGCTTATCACCCTGTGTGAACCCTAATTCCCGGTTGCTAACCGTCAGGTTGTTTCGGTCCCATAAATACGTGCCTGAAATCTCCGTCGTTTGGGCGTGATTAAACTGTCACTTTCTGTTGAGAATCCACAGACAAGTATAACTTATCGTACGATACGTTAACCTGGTGTCGTAATCAGCGCAACCGCAAGAAATCAGCGAGTTTGGGTCCATCACTTCATCAGGTAGGCCGAACGAGCATCCGAAGGTGAGTTTGGCTGGTGTAGCCTGAAGGCTAAGTTCCAAAAATAAAGACAGCGGTGTATATTTCTTAATTTGCGAGCGGTATGCTCAAGGTAAGAAAAAATTCGCACAAGTGCGATGTACAGCAAACCTGAACAACAGAAACGAAAAGCGATGTATGGCGTGTGCAAATAGGATTACCCGGGAAGCATCCCGGAAGGTAGGATCAGAATCATCAAAGTAATAGGCAATGCACAAGTATGCAGGTGAAAAATCAAGACTGAACCAACCATTTTGCAAGATTATACAGGGTCCTTTGCGACTGTTCGTAAGACCCGGACTGCGATTCATTTCGGCTTAAGTGAACCAAAGGTGCTTATTGCTGACAAAACTCTAGCCGAAGCTCAATGGCGGACGCTGAAATATGGCCGGAGTTCCCAGACGTCAGTGGTGTTACTTGATGGACAACCGTTACTCTGAGGGGATAAAGAGCAATCGGGTCATTATAATAGGATGGAAACTGGTCAAAAACAAGCTGTACGTCACTGGAGGTGAATGTTATAATGAAATTTAACAATTAGAATGTGCCGATAAAGGCGAAAGATGGCCGACGAATACTGTAAACTCTATGCCAAACTACTTGGAGGATGAAAATGTATTAAAATGTTTACACAGAGAAAATGGAAAACTCAAGACTGTTGATTATATTCATGTGCGTCTGGCGGAAAACTGGACTGGGAGGCACGATGGAAAAGAAAACCTTTGTGTAAAAAGTAGAATTAGTTCTTGAATGCACTATACTGTCATTTGTACTTTCGCAGATTTTCATCGTAGACCGCAGTATGGGCTTCCAAGCCACTCCAGCGGCAACAGTGCCCGTATTTTTGCCCAATCATGAATATCCTTCTAAATAGAAGTATCCAGGGCGATCTGCGGCACGGTTTGAGTTTAAGGGACCAGTACTCAGGTAAGTTGGACTGGGGGGGGGTGCGCCACAGAAGAGAAATTTTGTTTAAAACTTATCTTAAATACAATAACTAAGAATGGCTTTTGTGTTGGCATTTTTGTCGTCGCAGCTTTTTAACGTATTCACTAGTATGGATGGGGAATAGTCGGTGCCTGAGCCGTTCCAGAGGCAGAATTAACCGTGCTTTCGCCTAATCGCAAAGATGCGAGCTGTGGTTTCCAGTGTGATAACCGGCGTAGATTTTGTTGTGCGGGCCAGAACTCGAGCACCAAATCTAGCTAGCGTGTTCTTAGCAGGAGTGACATAATAGCAGATTTGGAATTGCCATTACCAAGTCGGAACCGGTAACGGTGCGTGTACTCCGGGTGCGGGATCTGAAACGCGAAGGAGAGAAGTAGTCTGACTTGGGTGCCAGAGTGCGGTTATGGCGATTTTTTGATCAACACAACAGAATTGCAACATAATGCATCTATTCTGTAAAATGTGGCAACTAGAATGGAGCTATGGTAGCAGTTTTAAGGGGTAGTCGTAGGTGTGGAGCTGCCAAGAAAGACCTGTTCGGCTCCGTCATGCTAGTAGAGGGGACAGATGATATGAGCACCGAGGGGTACACAGAGTGAAGGCGTCTAAAATTACGGAATGAATCCGAGATGATGATCTCTGTAAAGACTCGATCATGAACTAGAATTCTAACCTATGTTCGTGCGTCTTTTTCTAGTCCAATGTTAGCTCGCATCAGGTTAATTAAGAGTGGGACATTCAGTATCATTGCCAGCTGGGCTTTCAACTGGGCTAAATTTGGGCACGGTCACAAAGAACTACGGAGTTTGTGCCACAGTTTAAAGTAGGCAACTGTGAGGAATTTTGCCCTGATCGATAGTCGAGTTAGGGGCGCTCCTAACGAGTAGCATCTACCGCGAAGTGGCTACGGGGGCCTACCGGCGTCACGTATGCCGTCTGCAGCAGAGTAAACATTATTACGACGAAGATTGAAGAGAAATGCAAGTTTCATTTGACTAGACGAAGCTATGATGTTTCAAGCTCACTCTCTGTAACCCCGAGAAAAGATCACTAGATATTTAAGAAACGTCAAGGGATACTGCATCAGATCGAAACTGCGGCAAATGCAACAGCAGTTGGCTTATTTGCATCCATGCGTGCTGATAAGGTG
>LUCM01004519.1:52685-68535 GCA_008360955.1 Fasciolopsis buskii | reverse complement strand
GACCATACCGTGCCTTATTTTGTGTTCCTCCTAAGGAATGGAAGAAGCCATGTGGAGGCCAACAGATGACGTGGCAACGTGGGATGAGAAAATGTACAGCGAAGTTAGCTAGAGTAGGTGTCGCACGCCCTCGTGATTGGGGTCCGAAAGACTCGTCGACTTGCTGACTGGAGACACTGAAGGATATGGCAGTGAACCGTGAACAATGGCGATCGTGCTGTCATTTTCTATCGAATCAGAATGATTGAAAACACGTGCGTTTGTTCAGTAAGACTGTGTTCCGAGTGTGTAGCTGCAGCAGCATCTTATCTTTTCCCGCCTGTGTAGATCCACTCCCTGTTCCCATTAGATATTCACTCTTTTTATATGAACGTGTAACTCTGGGGAAAGGCAGCGGTCAGTGAGGCTTGCCTTGTTGTTTAACGCTGAACGATGGTGATGATGATGATGATCACGCTCAGATCCGTGCTCACTTTTGTTTGCGTGTGGACTATGTTTACCAACATGAAAGCCATCCGTGCGGCACAACTCCAGCTACACGGTAACCATCAATATTAGTCCAAGTAGTTGCTTTCCACGCGCATACAACAGGTCAGTGAAAGACCTATGATACCTGGACAAAATATTGGTCACTTGACGTCTATTTGTATCCGATCTCATTGAATATGTACCGCGGCTTCTGGACTATTACAAGTCGCGGCACAAATTAGTTTGTGCATTTTCCAACTAGTCTACAGCTGCGAGTCTAGGTGGTTCAACGGTAAGATCACTTTGAGGCCTGATGGATAAACCAATTGCGGTATGCTAGTTTTCTGACTGATTTCAACTGCAGTCGTCACTTTATTTCAACATTAGCGCCAGTGGTTGAATTGTGGGTACGACCGAAAGGTCAGCTTAGATTCCATCTGTGTAAGTCTCGATCCCCTTAGAAAACATTACTATAAGTGCGGAGGGTATGACCAAATGCAACAAATCATCTTGTAGTAAGTATTGTTGTCTACTACCCACTCTTCGTACTTAGCCATAGATATTTGAATCACTGTGAAGTTAGTTTTATTTTACCTAAATATTTGAATTACTAGTGATGTATGATTAAAGCAACTATTCTGGAGTTCAGATCCTGGGACCATTGGTCACTCGATCATTTGACAACCTGAAAATTGTGATGGCTCTTTCCTCCAACGTATTGTACTGCTGCTGCTGCTGCTTGGTAAGTGCAAAAAGGTAAGCCTTTTTTAAGTTGTTATAGTGATCTACCACTTCGCAAGTAACGCAAAATCCGGTTTTCTAACCTCTTTTAGGAAGAAACAACTTTTGCACCCAACGCGGCGGAATCGCCTCTTGGAAAGACCATCAGTCAAAATGAGACCAATTCCAAGACGGAAACTGATCGACCATGTTTAACTCCCGAAGGAAAAATATGGCCTGCATCAGCGGCTGTCCATCCGGATGTATATTTTTGTTCTAGAGTAAGTGACTACCGTATCACATTTCGGGTGCTACATCATCTGAAGATATTAAAAAAATTTCACCTCTTCTGGTGTTTTTCAAATGTAGTCTCGACTGTTGAAAGGCTGCCGAGAAAATAAGCGGCAGATGTTAAAAGCATGCGACATGGCGAAAGACGAGGTAGCGTACTAATGCAGTCGATTCCAAATCATAATTTTGGATTGGACATTGAATCAACTACCCAGCTAGATTTGTTAGTGAAAACATGCGCATATCAGGAGCGAACGACGCATCGAAAAATGGATGCGCGATGCACTGCTTTCTAATGTGAGTGACATAGTGCTAATGGCCCAATGTTGTTGGTAGATGTGATTCGCCAACGTTTCTACTATCCCATGAAAATCACAGAGGAATTGGGTGGCTTGGCGCTGCACCCAAACGGCTCGCCGACACTAAACTCCCTTGATCACCTAATGCCTGCGAAAAGGCGCATACGTGAGCATCATGTCGGTATCCGACTCCGCCAGTGATGCGTCGACCAGACCTGCTCTAAACAACAGAAATTATATCACATAAGCACATCCCATGGGCTGAGGACCGCCGTTCTTCTTGAACTGGAAGCAGCTTTCGATTCAGCTCAACCTGCAGTTATGTGACAATTCTCCTCACTGAAGCTCTTTATAATCGCTGTATGGAAACAGCCCAGGCTTAAATTGTGTTTATGCCTATCCTTCAACCTAGCTAATCACAAAAAGTAATCTTCGTCAGGGTTGTTCACTTTCATTAACTATTTTCAACTTTGAAATTGAAATGATCATGGGAATAGTCTTATCTTCCACCAAGAATAGTGACAGTGGCATTTCCTCAATCAGAAGACTTTGTTACTTAGAATATGCGATTGGTGTTGTGCTTCCGAGCGAAGACGCGGACGAGCCTGAGGGACCTTCTGTCGACTATAATATGAACAATAGAGTAGTGACTTTTTGGATGCATTTTGCATCCGTCAAGTGTAACACGGTATTGGAGGATTGGCTTGACTCAAAGCTAAATCTTGTTCTTGTCGGGGAATAGGAGTTAGGCGAAATAGACAAGGTTTGCTGTTTCGTCATTTACATCTCACCAGTTGGTCGTGTATCGGATGAAGTGTCGCCGCGTATACAGAATGCTCAATAGGCGTTTGTCAATTTGCGATATCTGTGGTGTTGACATGGCACCCGGTTGATGATCGAGGGTTTTGTGTGCGCAATAGCAGTAAGACCGATCTTATTGTACGACTGAGAAACATGGCCGTTGAGGGCAGAGTGAATGTGAAGAGTTTTGGTGTTTGAAGACTGTTGTCTTAGTCCAATTGTTGAATGCGATGGGGGAATTTAGTCAGTAACTGAAGGGTTAGGTGTTAGGTACTGGGTCCTAAGATTTAACTTTTGGCAAAAGCACCGGATGTGAATTGACTGAACTGGTTGGGGCATGTTTTGCACATGCCCACGGAATTCCTGACTTGTTGTGCACTGTTCTCCGAGGCAGATGGTGGTTGGAAGACGGTTGGAGGTGGTCAGTCGACGGCATGGGAAAAGTGTGAAAATGGTAGTCTTAACTGACTCTTAGGTGGACTTGGATTATTGAGTTGAGGTCCACGAGATCCCTTCAAACGTCGATTGGAGACAATAAGTGATATGATTTAATTCCTGCAATTAATGGCGGATTTGCATTCGAATTCTTAAAATATCTTTTTTGTAGTTCTTCAACTTGCAACTTAGCAGTTGATACTTTACTGTTTCTTGTTTTCTTTTTCGAGTATCCGATGTTTTCAGTTGGTAACGCGAACCACAACACTTTGGTGCACGTTTGATGGTTGTGAAAATTGTGCTGAATTGAACTATAGAGTTACACATGCATGATCAGAATGATCCGTGTCCAGTAAACCCTGCGCGAATTCGTCGGGTTAATTTATTTTCGCCATGATATTGGGTGCCTCTGGTGCTGTTTTTGAATGGAGTAGATGTTTATTGTTTTAACATAATTTTAGTGCAAATTTGGGCCTAAATTATCGGATTTAAGTGGCCACCGACGTGTTTGCGTATTTGACAGCTTGATGATATGGGATAGAACTACTTGGTTCTTTCCGAAGAAGCCAATTCGCCCACAGTATTTGCCGGAATTTGGTGGCAGCTTATTCTCTCAATCGTGCACCTTAGTGTTTTTATTGTAGCAGGCTCCAACTCGCTTCCAGCTTGTGCAAGTTGATGCGTTTTACCCTTGAATGCTGACAATCCCCAAAACTATGGCATTTATCTTGCACAGCTGCAGGTAATCCCCGGTATATCATGTTTCCATCGACTTTGATTTTTTCCATCCAGCTTCTTTGGTAAGTTTCATTTTTGCGATTTTTTTATCTGTCGATTCCACGAACTTGGTCCGTCACATTTTTCCGCTGTTCCGATAGCTGCAGTCTTACCATTGTTGGTGAATCATTTTGGTTTTTACAGTTGTTACTTACAAAATGTTAGTAATATAACGTCATATCCGCATATCTCACAGTGTGCCAGTTTTCTGTTAGCACTCAGGGTTTTTATGTCCACGCAACGTATCTTGCCAAAAATCGCGCTGCTTTTTCATGAATGATAACAATTCCCATAATATATGCGTTTTTCCGCCCATTCAGTTCTCCAAAAAGCGTGTGGCAACCTTGATTGCCGAACAGTGCCTTGGATGCGCGATGCATTGGTTTCTATTGTGAATGATATAATGCTAATGGCTCAATGTTGTTGGTAGATGTTGTGATTCGCCAACGCTTCGACTATCGTGGGTAGTCTTTCTTAAGACAATGTTGACTAAAACTTGTCTTTGGAAAGACTACCCAAGGCAGCTGAAACATTGGCGAATTACAACATCTACCAACAACGTTGTTATTAACATTATATCATTCACAACAGAAAGTATGCTCAGTTCACAAATATGACGTCATGTGAATCAAAACTCTTTCGTTTATTTCGTCTCCCTCCATCAGTCATCAAATCCAAACCCCAACCAGTTTCAATGCTCTGGATCGAGTAGGACAGGTGAGCAGTCACCCGACCAACCAGACGCAAACGCGTGGGATTATGCTCGTAAAAACCTCTACGTAGTTACGTAAATGTTGCTGATCGAAAAGATTAGATATCTGGTCAACAAATTTTCCAGTGGCCTAGTAAGGACTGAGCAACGCTCATTAACCTCTGGTTATGGTTTGATGGCCATGACAGAATACAGATTCCTTGGCTATTTAGATTATGGTCTTCGTTCAGTGCTAAACAATAGGACAAACCCCATTGATCTCTGCTTTCTAACAGTTACACGCTACTATAGGAAGCATAAATATACAAGGTGGATGGAGAGCGGACCTACAGGGGTATGGAAAGAATGAGAATGCCGTATCAGTCAACAAAAAGAGTACAACCTAGCCGTACAAGCGCATTTTTTCAATCATTCTGATTCAACGGGAAATCACAACACGCTCGCCACTGTTCACGATCCGCTGTCATAGCCCAACCCCAACTTTGTTTAAGTTCGCTTTACATTTACTCACCCCACGCTGCCACGTCATACGTTGACCTACACGTGAATTCCTGCAATCCTTAAGATGGTATACATTACGGGAGACGAGTTTTAACATACACGACACAAGGGAAGGCCAACAAACTCTACTAAGCTCGATAATTTAGGATGTCTTATGAACAGGTACCCAATTTACTATTCCAAATCTGCTAAATGCTCATTCCGTAGATCCATCCGATTCTAACTATACTACACAGATATCAATGGTCGGAAATCGCTCGGTGGAGAACATCCTCAGCATACAGACAACATGCATCGCAACCATATAACAAAAATGAGTGCAGTAAGGCTCAACTCACACGACCTTCCAACTTCAGTAAGATAAAGGGGTTGAGCCAGAAGTGTTACAATTCAGCGTACGGGGCAGTGTAGGAATAGTCTTGAGTGAGAAGGCTGAAGCAGCCCTTTTAGACTGGATCCCAGTCAACAGTCGCTTGTGTGCCATGAGACTTCAGGGATCAGTTGGCGTCCGAAAGAATGGTAGTATTAGGCTTAGTTTATTTGTTATCTCGGCATACGCTCCCACAGACTGCAGCACTGACTTGGAGAAAGACGAATTTTATGATAACCTCGTCACTCTTGTTCGGAAGAGCAAACGCTGTGACATTGTAGTGGTAGCAGGTGACTTTAATGCACTAGTTGGAAAACTGAGTGCATCGGAGTCCTGTATGGGCGGGCGATGCGCCTTGCCTGCACAGCCACCAGACAACGGAAAAAGACTTCTCCAATTCTGTGTAGATAATCATTTATTCCTATCTGGTACGAAGTTCCGACACAGTTCGCGTCGCACTGCGACATGGCGCTCTANCCCACAGTATTTGCCGGAATTTGGTGGCAGCTTATTCTCTCAATCGTGCACCTTAGTGTTTTTATTGTAGCAGGCTCCAACTCGCTTCCAGCTTGTGCAAGTTGATGCGTTTTACCCTTGAATGCTGACAATCCCCAAAACTATGGCATTTATCTTGCACAGCTGCAGGTAATCCCCGGTATATCATGTTTCCATCGACTTTGATTTTTTCCATCCAGCTTCTTTGGTAAGTTTCATTTTTGCGATTTTTTTATCTGTCGATTCCACGAACTTGGTCCGTCACATTTTTCCGCTGTTCCGATAGCTGCAGTCTTACCATTGTTGGTGAATCATTTTGGTTTTTACAGTTGTTACTTACAAAATGTTAGTAATATAACGTCATATCCGCATATCTCACAGTGTGCCAGTTTTCTGTTAGCACTCAGGGTTTTTATGTCCACGCAACGTATCTTGCCAAAAATCGCGCTGCTTTTTCATGAATGATAACAATTCCCATAATATATGCGTTTTTCCGCCCATTCAGTTCTCCAAAAAGCGTGTGGCAACCTTGATTGCCGAACAGTGCCTTGGGCCTGACGATGGAAAAATGCTTGACGTATGGGTTTTGACTAGGTACGTTTATTTCCGTTCCGAATTCTTTTGCTGTGTTGCTGCAACTAAAATTGCTGCAACTTCTCCCTGCGCTACTTATGCTGTCGGTAGTGATATTAAGAGATTCTTCGGTTTTAGCTTTTGTATGTAAATATGCTGATTAGGCTACGCAACGCAGTCATCTGTGTCTGGCTGCTGCTGACAGAAATTCTCGGTCTGCTACGGATACGTTAGTTTTATTATATGCCAATTTTTTTACGCCCGCCCCTTGTACTTTTTAATCGAACATTGCATAGACCTCAGGTTTCATACGTTTGTTTAAAAGAACTAAACAAATCCTTGTCGTCCCTGAATGTCTTCTTTCTATATTGTTCACTTTAATGAAGAGTAAGTACTTCTTCATAAGGGCATCATTTTCAAGAAAGATTAAGTTAAAATAGAACCACTAACAGTGCACACTTTTCCATCACATACATGATGATGAGCTTGGTGGTACAAACATCCCTCAAAGCCTCCGGAGCTCAATGCGCTGTGAGAAAACTGATCGTGATATCTGTAATGATATGGAAAAAAGGCCACACGTAAGTCATTAGTGATATTGGGCCGTGAATGCGTTAGCGATGGGCATTTGACCTTTGACTACAGGTCTGCCTTTATACAGCCTTCCATCCAACCGTTTCGTTAATCACCCGTTATCTTTGATTCCCACGAATTTCCTTTTTAAGACTGACACCGAAGACGGAGGGTTTTTTGAGTTTGCTAATCGTTTATCTCACGAATCCAGTCTAAGTGAAAGATTCAGGAGCAATACAGAAATCAAACTGCGGAGTGCACTACTTTCAATGAGGGGAATCGTTTCGCTTCCTCGTTGAATGTTGTTGGCGTCTAGATAACTTAGAAATATGTTCGCCATCAAACGAGCGATCCCTGTTGGTTGTGTTTGCTCATCACATCCGATGATCAACACGGAACTGCTTACCTAACCCAATAAATTCTGTCCTCTCGATTCAACAGTTAGATTTTTTCGTATGTTTATTTCCGATTGCAGTAATGCGCCTGTCCGCTTCTACAGGATCCTGCTGCTCATATACTGTGTTTAGCCATCGTAAACTGAATTACATTTTAATTCTAGTTATCTGCTTCATAGTCCAAGACCAAACAGATTAATTTACACGTGAACATGCACTCAGAGATTATGCTCCCACTTTCATAATTAGGTAATCACTGCTGAAGCGCGTTTAGTGATCGGATTTTTTGGGTGCAAGTTGTTTAATATCTGAATGTTCTATGCTTCACAATCTAGAATTGGCAGACGTTAGCTGGTCTGTTGCTCATGGACTTCGCTTCCAACATCCTAATCCCACATTCATATAGCTACGTAATTCCAATTAAAATGAAATTCCCCTGTAGGTTTTTTCATTCGGTTGAGAAGCCGTCAAGTGATTCGACCTAAGCCAAAAAATCAAACAAAATGTGGCCTTCTGTGATATGCGGATAGCAGAAGGGTCTTCATTTTATCTCATGCCGATGTTGCTCGATTTTTGCTGACGATTCAAATCAGCTATCCACATGGCTGGAACTAGGCCGTTCCTTTTTATCCGATTCAGGAATTTTCACATGATTCAATCTGGTCTACCACTTCATCTGAATAGGTCCGTCCTACGTTACGTAGTTTGTTTAGTCGTCCACAGTAAACAAACGAAGTTGCCCTCTCATGCCTTTATCCAGGGTCCTTGAACTGGGGCGTCCATCTCTATTCGGCATGCTAAGTGCAAAGTGTTCTTTTAGGAGTGGACGCCAGTAGTTCTAAACCCAATAATTGGTAGAGAGGAACTAACCATCAGTGACAGCTTCACTTACACCGGATGCAGCTTGACTGCAGATGATAGTAAGCATATGCCGAAGGCGCGAGCGGCGTCACCATCATCGTTCAGCGTTAAACAACAAGGCAAGCCTCACTGACCGCTGCCTTTCCCCAGAGTTACACGTTCATATAAAAAGAGTGAATATCTAATGGGAACAGGGAGTGGATCTACACAGGCGGGAAAAGATAAGATGCTGCTGCAGCTACACACTCGGAACACAGTCTTACTGAACAAACGCACGTGTTTTCAATCATTCTGATTCGATAGAAAATGACAGCACGATCGCCATTGTTCACGGTTCACTGCCATATCCTTCAGTGTCTCCAGTCAGCAAGTCGACGAGTCTTTCGGACCCCAATCACGAGGGCGTGCGACACCTACTCTAGCTAACTTCGCTGTACATTTTCTCATCCCACGTTGCCACGTCATCTGTTGGCCTCCACATGGCTTCTTCCATTCCTTAGGAGGAACACAAAATAAGGCACGGTATGGTAGACGAGTGTTCGTCATACGCAACACGTGACTGTACCTCGCATGCCTTGCCGGTCAGGATTCTTGTCAGAACCAAAGGCTATATCGTTGGGGAATCCCTAAATCGTTTCTTCTGGTTTAGCGGCTGGACTCCCTACAATGACCGTCCATTATTCCCCATGAAGTTACACGTCTACAGGGGGAATAATTCCACCACTGCAGTCGGTCGTCGCGCAGGGCAGGATGAATCAGGACACGTGGGCGCTGCCCATTGCAGCGCGAGTGGTAGGAAGGGGTAATGATAAATATGCTTACTGCTCAGAGTTCCCTCTCTTTATTCGACCTGTCTTCTTCTGGTGGCTACAAACCCAATCTGTATTAGCTCTTCTGCGCTACCATAGTATCCCCATGATTAACACGCGCGATATACTCGCAACGGTTTATTTTTCAAGAATAGTGCAGTAGGGTTTTCAGTCTGGTTAGCTCACAGGTTTCTCAAGCCTTCGTCAGCCTCTGAATCTGGGTTCCACCAATTGTGCGCACCTTTAGATGCAGCTGACCAAGCAGGCGTGTTTGGCTCTGGAACAGTGAACTGGGTTCACTTTCGATTGAGTCTGCTGCGTGAGTGAAACACGGAATTTCGAGGAGTAATCGAGGTAGAGGTAGATTCAAACTAACTGGCGCCTAATTACTCGTTCAAATATGTTCTTCGCAGCGTCAGGAGACGAAGCAGCTCAAGTTGTGTGTTAACGTGGTGTAGAAACAGTCTGGTGAGGAGAAGGCTGAAGCAGCCCTTTTAGACTGGATCCCAGTCAACAGTCGCTTGTGTGCCATGGAGATTCAGGGATCAGTTGGCGTCCGAAAGAATGGTTAAGTATTAGGCTTAGTTTATTTGTTATCTCGGCATACGCTCCACAGACTTGCAGCACTGACTTGGAGAAAGAGCGAATTTTAGTGGGATAGACCTCGTCACTCTTGTTCGGAAGACAAACGCGAAACGTGTGACATGGTAGTGTGGAGCTAGGTGACTTTTAATGCACTAGTTGAAAAACGTGAGGTTGCATCGGAGTCCTGTATGCGGCGGCGAGTGCGCCTTGGCAAAACTGCACAGCCACCAGACAACGGAAAAAGACTTCTCCAATTTGTGTAGATAATATTATATTTCCGATATCTGGTACGAAGTTCAAGACACAGTTCGAACGGTCGCACTGCGACATGGGCGCTCTTATGCGGACAGATACTTTTGAGTCAAATGGACCAGGTATAGGGCAAATAGCTAGCTTACGTAGGGTCGTAGGGGGGGGCGGCGTGCGTTGTGGCGCGTTTCGAGTATCTGTCGGAAGGAGTTGAAATATTTGGGTCGACTGCAACCTCGACCTGGCCGGAAATCCGGCCCTGTTGGTTTCGCGCGACAAATACTCTCGCTAACTCTCTCTCTGTGGTATCCAAAACGGCCGCAGGCATTATCGGAGCCAAAAAGCGCTTAGTAACTATGCGGGAACTAAGACTTGATGCGCATGATGATTTCCAGTCACTTCGGGATGATAGACTGCTTCTTGAAGTATTGGGTAAAATATAGGCTATTTCTACCTGGGATCTCATACCATCTATCTATGAGTAGACTGTGCCCGGTCGCATGTGCCTCGTCCGAATCTAATCACACGGTGCTTTTCCCATATCTAAAGTGAATGATGAGAGTGTTATCAGCCAGAGCGGCCACTCCCGCCGAGTGTAACACCACAAGTGATTTGACAGAAGCTAGGGGACGGAATGTGGATGGTGTGCGATGGGGACCGGCTTGCTTTCGCGTCTCTTCAGGAAGCTAAGACGAAATTGTTTCGGACTGTCGACTCGCGACTTCCGTTCCACGGGGTGCGGCATACGTGGATGAGCAACGGGAATAACCGTGGAACCAATATGTGGGCAGTTTCTCATTATAGATGCTCGATTCCCAAAACTCGATATCGCACGTGCTATGACTCAGATCAGGAGCGTGAGTTATGTGATCTCTAAGCACTTTTAATTATTTTGTTCGGTTCTTCAATTGGTGTTTCATGATCAGAAACAGTTGGATCTCCAAATCAATGTTTTTCTTACCGCATTGTACGTGTACAAAATGTTTCATTTTGTATGTGATTTCTTTCGCTTTGCCGTATCGTACGTGCTCAAAGTTGCCCTTGCCTGTCTGCCGTTCTCATTGTGTTCGTATGTAACAGATGTCACACGCTAGTTATCGTATGACCATGTCCGTGCCGCGTTCTCGAAGCAGTGGCAATAACAATTGCGATTTGCCAAATGTTCACCCAATCACGTACTTTCCTCTCCAGGTAAGGTAAACTAGAGTGTTTTTATTGCGGCTACATGAGACGCTGAAACATGTAAGAAAAGCGAATACAGACCAATGAAATTAATTTTCACCATGCGAGGCATTTCAATTTGTCGGAGAACTGTTGTAAACTGCTTGGTTCTCATCTTGAATGAATACCCACCGTTTCCAAAAGGAAAGTGCGCACCTGAGGTGAAAACAATGAGGCGATCACGATTCTTCACTAGGCTAATATGGCGGTAGTTTGTTTAAGAACAGCTTGCAAAAGCTGACTTCAAGTGAACGTTCACAGGGGGCCAGGGGTAGCCTATCACACTTTTGTTCGGCTGTCAGTTCAGTTTTCGGGTTGATGGAATGACTGATCAGCGATTTATCCGAAAAAGTTGGTATTTTCGACTCCTGGACCGTTCCATGTAAAATATCCTGGATGGTCGACTACTCTAGAGATGTGCGCCAGTGCAATCCAAATTAATCGCTAATGTCGAATGGATAAGTCGAGGTCTTTAACCCGCCCCTTCAATCCGCTGTTCCTGTAGGTGTGTGAATTGCTGGTGAAGATGTCACAATTGCCTAAAATTGATGTTGACCAGCTTAAAAACCGATCCTGAAAGATTGCTCATGTCCCAACGGTTCAAGCCTTTGTTGTCTACCACAGATTAGCTCCCATTCCTATCGCACACGATTCACTAACCGAATGTTTCGCCGATGTCGCCCGGCCAGTGTCGCGTAGTAAGCTTAAACAGTCCTTTGACTGTTACTTGAAGCAGCTTGCGTAAGTCCACATTTGTCTGGATCGCGCATAACCTTAAGAACCCAGCCAGTTTTCTCGATTAGCTGAGGTCACAATATGTATCATTTATCTTGGTCAGTTTTTTATTAGTCCATGCAGACGATTCGATTAAGGGCTCACTTTTAAGAATATTGTTGTAGTTGCGGTCGCGACTCGGTCGAGGAGGTTCGTGACGCGTCAGCCGAAGATTTTGCAAAGTTTTATGGTCGAACTAGGATGCTCCTGTGGCGAGCGACTTTCCAGGTACTGCACCTCAATTACGCACATTCAGCTCTTTCCTCTACTCTCTCTGCCTTGGATGTGCAGCATGTCTTTGTGCTCTTATATGGAATGTGATGCTATCGCAAGATCGCACGCGAATCTCAATGTGTTCTATGTTGGCGATTTCAACTCTTATGGTCGCGTGCTGAGTTGAGAAGATTCTCTCTTATCTCAATTGGCAATACGTGCACTTTTGCTCGTTAATAATCCTTCAAGTGAAAACCAATCTCTGAGTTGTCTACAGTTGCGTATTAGGTAAATGCTAGATAGTCTACCGAGATTTCGCCAATTCTGACCGATACGTTCGATGTGTCAGTAATCTCGCTCTGCACAGCATTGTGTATATCCGGCGAATCCGACATATTTTCACCGCTTCTCTGACTAGGTGCTCAATAGTATATTACTAGATGAGGAGCCTGCTCTCTGAATGTCCTGACTGAAGCTCATGTTCACAGTTACAGTGCAAAATACATGCGTCCGCACTAAAGTATCATGTGGCGTCGCTCGACGTAAGCTCAATTTGGTGTGTTCCCCATACTATATCTATTGTTTGCGTGACGATATTGTGCCGAAAAAGACACATAACTTGTGACAATCTGTAAAGACATAAGACTCGCGAATAGAATGAGCTCTCAATTCTGAAGTTCCAATTTATTCTCGATAGTCTCGAAGCTCATATTATATCGCCTACTTCGTACAGGTGCACGTCGATATCTGCTCTACAGGATAAATTTTCAGTGGTGACTAGATATGACATTAGATCACGATTCTCGAGTATTGTATCACTTAGCATATCCAGATGACACAATATCGGATGTAAGCTCTTCTTGTGCCGTCAACCTGATAATGTTCTGCGGAATGAGCTTCCAGGTACGTGCCCGGGCGTATATGGCGGCATACAGGTCCGGTCCCGGCGTGCTACACAGGGACATCTGCCTCGGAGTGTGCAACATCTTAGTGCGTTTCCCACAACAACATTGTGCCTTAGTATGAAGTCCAACCTCCCGCGAGCTACATTTACAATTGGTCAGCAGAGCGTATTTTATTCATCTTTCGGTGAAACGTCAGAGAAGAGTGTACAGAATTGTTCCATCGTCACAAATCTCTTATCTTGTCTCCAGTCTCAGCGGTAGCGACCGCTTTCGTATAGGATAAGCTATAAAGCCTCGCGAGATATGTCCTAGGAATAAGCGTATAGTGACACTAAATACCATGTATACTTTCGGACGCCTTAACTAGATCTCACCTGAAGATCTACTTGGTCACAAGCAGAGCACTAGTTGGACTCGGGAGATCTCCACGGTCTAGAAAGTGGCATGCATTAGTCTCCTTCGTCACTCAAGGCCTGTTCCAGTACACCACGTATGACCGAGGAACCAGAACATTGAGCTTCGTGCGTGTCGATGTCTTCCTTGTTATCTCTAATTGTACGCGAAGTCATGACGCATTATCCTTGATTACGATATATACATCCCGACGAACCTATGTGTGTTGAGAGTTACTACTAACTCTCGAAATCTTGTAATTCCGTATGATCTCTCACTATCAGCGCAGACATTCAAATTCTCTGAATAATTGTCAACCAGTTCAGCTGTACAGCGCCCAAAACACACGCATCTTTCATGTCGTCTCGCTCCGCCTATGCATTTATAGAATTAGTTCTTCGGCGTACAGTGTGTGCAAGAACCCGAGTTGGTGATGGCTCGATTACGCAGTTGCGTACTATAGTGTTGAGATGCTTATTACTTCATTTAGCTTTGTGCTGTGTCGGACTGCGGATTAGTACACAACCTCCGTCAGAGAATAGCGTTTATTGACTTGCGCAAAATCCGACGTACGTGTGAGTGAAAATAGAGTAAGATAGCCCATATAAGAGACCATGCGCTCCCTGTTAAAGTTACTAGCGATACGTTATAGTCGTAGAGCCTGCTGTCGAGACATATAGCTCTCAGTATGCTCGAGATATTATTGTTCTTTACTTCTGATATTGCGCGAGATAATGTGTAGTGTGGGGACTCATTGCGCACTTTGGAAGGGAAATGTCACTGGGATCAACACTAGGACTGTAACAACAGATGGAGAGAAAGAATTTGTTATCTGATCAGTGCTTCTGAGGTTACGTCTGAGTACTTTGCATCAATCTTTGGATTTTTTGAGTTGAGTTAGTTACCTACGAGTCTATTTCCATTTCGCTTACAGAGAATTTGAATTCATTTTTAATAGTCGTAATGCCAATAGATGGAAGTATACATCAGAGTGTTACATGCCTTATGTTTTGTAATACACACTTCGTTTACTCGTTTTGAAAATGTTTGCAGAAGATTGGTCGAAAGTTAACCCGACCCTTGATGATTGTTATTCAGGTCCAGACTACGGCCTACATCAGCATTACAAAGAACTGGAATGAACTGACTGGACCCATCACTCCCGTTTGGTTCAAGCGGTTCAACCCGTTCACTCACTCATTTCCTCCCTTCCAACGCTGACCAAGTCAATCTACTTAATCTCCAGGCAAACTCATTACTGCAAATGAGGTCAACCAGACGAAAACCCATCGATCAATCAGTCATTCCCTTTGGCCTTTTGTCTGTAGTGTTGTGTTTTTCGGCGGGCCTCTGCATGGTCGATTAGGTGATCTTTACGTGATTAAATCGTCGCAAACTGTCCTTGGTGTTTCGGCACGGTTTCGTGAACTGGAATATATCACATTGCTTTGTGGCCTGTCAGATTTCGATTCGAAAGACTCCGCTTTGGGGTTCTCAAAGCAAAATTCATATGCTGCACCTTGACAGCAGCGACGCGGTCTACACTCAATTTAATTCCTGCATTTTTTCGTATTGGAACCGTATAATTCAGCTAAGACGTTCTTCAATGGGTAGAGTTGATCTATTACTCAGAAAACTGATTGCAAACTCGGTAAATTTATTTAGTTGGGGAGCCCTCAGTGGAAGATTGGGAAAGGGAATTTGGGACGCATTACTTAACCTCAGTTTTCTATTCGCGTCGGGAATTGCGTTGAGTGTTCGCCGCACGGGAGGTATACTAGATGAGACAAAAGTTGTACTTGCTGGATCTCTGCGAAACTTTTAATAATAGACGTTGTAACTTATTCTTCCGAAATGACATAGAAGAAAGTCTCGTTCCGAAGCTCTAGGTCATGCTGGCGTACAGGAGATTGCATATTAGGGCATCAGAAACCGGGCTATATCGTTTGATGGAATTCCCTGTTGAACAATTTGTCGGGTATGCGTCCAGTCAGATGGTGTTTCTGTGCTTGGTAGCAGTACCCGACGCTGAACGTCGAATGATTGGTTCGTCTTGTCGTAGCATCCAACCGACTGCTAGTGCTTTTGGTGCCAAAAAAAACGGAGTTTCCCGGGGGGATGCTCGTCCAAATGGGGGAATAGTTCGAAACGTTTTTCAGTGGACGTCGCGAGTTGTCGCTGATTCGTGTTCAGGTTCAATTTGGGGGTGTTGGATGTTAGGAGACAGATAAAAGCCCAATCTGAGTTCATCCAATACGAGTTCGAGCAACATGGCGATCACTCATACATTGGGCCTTTGAACAAACCGTATAACCTGCCTCTGATTGAAAACAACGTTTCCCTTTCATAGAAACGACGTCAGCTCCATCGGCTTTTTTCTGTATTCACTTCACATCGTGGCCCATTCAAGATTGACCACTTTGCATTTGT
>LUCM01004519.1:34960-52660 GCA_008360955.1 Fasciolopsis buskii | reverse complement strand
TGAGTGGGCGCCCATCTACTTGGATCAATTAGTCTCCCACTCGTTTTCCCGACTGAGCTGCTAACTCAGATCAACCCCCAACTTGGAGGACCAGGAGACTACTTCGTCAGGCCTCTACCCATTGACCTTCCAGGCATGATTGGATCTTCGGCTTGAGATAAGCCATCCCGTATAGCTCGTTGGATCACGGAAGCACGCAAGCCGTCACACCACGTCAAGGTGTAGTCTCGTTGTGACAGCAGAACGTGATCTGGGTCCACAGGTGCAGAATGGAATGGTCGGCGATCTTCGACTGACCAACGCCACTGATGACAAATGCAAAGTGGTCAACTTGAATGCAACGATGTGAAGGAAAAGAAAAAAGCCGATGGAGCTGACGTCGTTTCTATGAAAAACGTTTGTTTTTCATCAGAGGCAGTATACGGTTGAAGCCAATGTATGAGTGATCGCCATGGTCGACTCGATTGGATGAACCTCAGATGGGCTTATCTGTCTCCTACAAACACCCAAATTGAACACTGAAACGATCAGCGACAACCGCGACGTCCACTGAAAAAACGTTTCGAACTATTCCCGGACGAGCATCCGTGGAATCGGTTTTTTGCACCAAAAGAACTGCAGTCGGTGGATGCATACGACACGACGAACCAATATTGACGTTCAGGTCGGGTACTGCTACCAAGCACAGAACCATCTGACTGGACTGCATACCGACAATTGTTAACCGGGATTCAGTCAAACGATATAGCCCGGTTCTGATGCCTAAAGCAATCCTGACGCCAGCATGACCTAGAGCTTCGGAACGAGACTTTCTATGTCCATTTCGGAGAATAAGTACACGTCTATTTTAAAAGTTTCCAGAGATCCAGCAAGTACAACTTTTGTCTCATCTAGTATAGTGCGCGAACACTCAACGCAATCGAGCGAATAGAAAACTGAGGTTTAAGTAATGCGTCCAATTCCCTTTCCCAATTTTCCACTGAGGCTCCCACTAAATAAATTTACCGAGTTGCAATCAGTTCTGAAGTCATAGATGAACTCTACATTTAAAGAACGCAGGCTGAAAAGGTTCGCAATACGAAAAATGCAGGATAAATTTGAGTGGTAGACGCGTCGCTGCTGGTCAAGGTGCAGATAGAATTTTGCTTTGAGAACCCAAAGCGGAGCTTTCGAATCGAAATCTTGACCCACAAAGCAATGTGATAATCCAGCACGAAAACGTGCCCGAAACACCAAGGACAGTTTGCGACGATTTATCACGTAAGATCACCTAATGACCATGCAGAGGCCGAAAAACACAAAACTACAGAAAAAGGCAAAGGGAATGACTGATTGATCGATGGGTTCGTTGGTTGACTATTTGAGTAATGAGTTCGCCTGGCAGATAGTAGAGATGACCTTGGTCACGGTTGATGGGAGAAAATGAGTGAGTGAAACATGGGGTGAACCGCGTGAAAACGGTGAGTGAGTGGTCATTCAGTCAATATCTCTATAGTTTTGGTAATCGCTGATGCTACGGCGGAGGTTCTGGCACCTGAAAACAAAATCATCCGGGTGTCCGGGTTTATAATTCGACATCTCCGTCTGAAACAAACGAATAACGAAGTGTATAAAGAAACATAAGTGCATGTAACATTGTATGTATACGCCACCATTGCTAATTACTGGACTAATTTAAAATTGAATTCATTCTCTGTAAGGTCGAATGGAAAAGACTCGTAGGTAACTACTCAACCTCAAATCAAAGATTTGATGCCAAGTGAACCAGACGTCAACCTCACAGACGAAGCACTGATCAGATAACAATTCTCTCTCCATCTGTGTTAACAGTCATAGTTGACTCCCAGTCGCATTTCTCCCTTCCAAATACCAGTGCGCACACTGAACCTCCCCAAACATCTCTGCCATCTCACCAGTTTAGTTAAGACTTTAATCATATATATTTAATAAGGATTTATTAAACTCATTTATATCTTAAAATATCATATATACATATAAAAAGACATGATTGTAAAGTCAAATATTATATACAGTTAAATTAAACTTAATTTCACTAGTAGAAACCAGCCCCAATTTATTACAATAATAGATAAGAATTGATTAATATAATAATTTTTAATATGTTTATTAAATTTAACGCCCAAAAAAAAAAAACGTATATTATACGTGGAAGAAAACGATACCAGCAAGCTCTATGCCCAACTCGTTAAATTAAAAAAACAACGAACAATACAATACGCATACTGCAAGTCCGACCAGGTCGCTCATTCCTATGTATCTCATTACACGGGAATGCGATCATCCTATCTTCCCACATTATACTTCAACTACATGGAACTACATTCTGTACGTAGTCAATACTTTGCCAACAATCGAGATACAGGTGTAAATCCTGAAGCAATACGACAACTGGATGCAAAGCGTACCAACAAACACAAGAACACTATCGAGCCATAGCCGGAGGTTCCTCAATATCAGCACTATATTTAGCAGGCTGACAAACAGGCTGTGTTTGCTCTGACAGTTGAACGTCACTTTCGATTGGAGCTCCTGCTGCGTAATGAAACACGCAATCAAGTGATTCAGATGTAGAGTAATTCCAACCACTCGGCCTAAATTACTCAGTCAAGAATATTTCTCGCCACGTCAAGGAATCGAAGCAGCTCAAGTTGTGGGTCAATATCGTGGTGTAGGAACAGTACTTAAGAGTGAGAAGAGCTTCCAAAAGCAGCCCCTTACACTGGATCGCCAGTCAACAGTCGCTTGTGTGCCATTGAGTACTTCAGGGACAGTTTGGCGTCCGAAGAAATGGAGTAATTATGGCTTAGTTATTTGTTATCTTCGGCATACACTGCCAACAGACTGCAAGCGCTGAGACTTGGAGAAAGAACGAATTTAAGCGATAACCCTCGGTCACTGCTTGTTCTGACGAAGAGCAAACGCCTGAACATTGTAGTGGTAGCAGGGGATTTAAGCACAAGTTGAAAAACAGAGTGCATCGGAGTCCTGTTAAGGCGGCCGATGCGCTCTTGCTGCACAAGCCACAGAGAAACGAGAAAGACTTCTCCAGTCTGTGGAATACACCAATATATTCTATCTTGGTACGAATTTCCGAACACAGTCTGCTCGCACTGCGACAGGCGTCTTACGACGACTCATGAGATCCTTGATCTATTGAACCATATCGCAGTCATGCTTTTGTACCTCGTTGTCGCGTTCTGTCCAGACGTTGTATGATCATAATGGACACGTACGGCGAGTCGGACCACGCGTTAGTTTTTAATCGATTTCTGATGCGAGCTCAATGGCCATTCGACGCATACCGACAATCCGATTGGCTGTCGAACGTTTCGTCGATTCGTGTTCCATCCACCCTCACGCCCACACAGAAACTAGCCGAAGGGAACTAGAACGCAATCCAAAGGCCAATGTACACAATCATGGATACAATCAAGCAGGGCGATACATTTGGCAGCAGGTTTCATCTACGGCCTTAGAACCAGCGTTCAACAAAAACACTGGATCTCTCAAGCGTCGCTAATTCCAAAAGAGCAAAAACGCGAGCTGCCTAACTGCAAGGAAGTGATTAAGATGCGTCGGCAGTTGCAGCACCAGTTGACCATAAGCCTTAAGAATGACCGCGAAAACTGGTGGGTTAAGGTAGCCGAAGAAATGGACTTAGAAGCTGCTTCAGGTAACAGTCAAAGACTGTTTAAGCTTATACGCGACACTGGCGGGCGACATCGGCGAACTTCGGTTAGTGAAATCGTGTGCGATAGGAATGGAGAGCTAATCTGTGGTAGACAACAAAGGCTGAACCGTTGGACAGAGCATTTCAAGGATCGGTTTAGCTGGTCACACGCTATCGTATTTAGTCCGACGCATGCAGGTGCGATTCCGTGGGAGGTGTCACTTGATCCCCCAACGGAAGTGGAAGTGCAGTCGAACATTCGGCTTCTGAAGAGACGGAAAGCAGCCGGTCCCGACAACCTTCCCCAGTTCTCTTCAAATTGGGTGGGGAAGCTCTGGTGAAACCACTTACCTCCTTGATCCGTGATACTCGGAACGAGGAACGCACCCGTTATCGTGAGGTGAGTCACTGAGTATACCCATCTTCAAGAAGGGCACATCGAGTGACTGGAAATCATCATGGCATCAGTTTAGTTCCGATAGTTACTAAGGTTTTGGCTTCGATAATGCTGCGCCGTTTGACACCGATTAGCGAGAGTATTGTCCGCGAACAGTAGTCCAAATACTTTAAATGCGCCACTAACCGCCGCCCTACGATCGTATTCCTTCTCGGCTTTAAGGGCGCATTCGTCTCAGTGGATTGGATAGTGCGATACCGTGTTCTCCACTGGAGTGATGGGCGAACGAATTTTGTGAAGCTGTTGCGAGCATTGTACTCGCATACCTATGGTCGCGTTAGGGTATACGGTGAACTACCAAGTTCATTCGAAACAATTAGTGGCGTTCGACAAGGGTGTCCCATCTCTCCATTCTTGTTCAACTTCGTCATGGACGAAGTGATGGAGGATGCTCTAGGAGATCTCCGGGATGTAGGAGTCGAACTGGGAAGTGGAGGGAAACTGTGTGATCTAGATTACGCAAAAGTCGTCTGCCTGTTCGAATCCGCGGACCATGCACAACGTGCACTAGATAGACTCTCGAGGTATGTAGTTTGGTTTGGTATGTGCTTTGCACCTTCAAAGTACATAGTGCTGTTACAAAACTGGACGACAGTGGTGCCGAACTTGATATTGGGTGGAGAGGAACTTACGATTGTGGACCGTTTAACTTACGTTAGTAGCTGTGTTGAACGATGATAGACCGACAGTAGAGATAAACACTACCTTGCCTTGCTTCAGGTTTCTCTCAGAGTGGAAGAAGGGAAGCCATGTGGAGGTCAGCAGATGACGTGGCAACGTTTAATGAGAAAATGTACACCGATCTTAAGTAAAGTAAGTGTTTCGCATCTTTCTGGTTGAGGTTCGAAAGACCCATCAAATAGCTGGCTGGAGACACTGTCATGGTCGGTGACCATTCTAGGGTTTTTGGTGCCGCAGATTTTATTTCTGCTATTAATTTTCCAAAAGAACTTGTCCTTTTCTCAGTATTTCGAAATTGACGTTATTTTAAATATTGTGCGGTTGAAAATTTTCATGTCCGCAAAAAGATTCATCAAAACTCGCTCTGTGACTGGCTGCTTCACATGTCGACCAAGGTCACCCCACAAAACTATATAAACGATAGAGCTCACTTAACTTCTGGGCTTGTGTTGGTGAGTCACCATTAATCGCGCTGCAGTGTCCTGTGTTCGTCTTCTCTCTGCTAGCGGGTTGGGCTAGCCGTTCGAATTCCGCACCTTTTTTGTTCTGTGCGGCTGCTCACTCAAGGAAGCAGCTGTTTCGTCCCATTTCGTTGTGCGACTACGGGGTTTGAAAACTCGCGCCCGAACCATTGTCTCCAACATCGGTGTGTTCGTGTCCTGCTAGAGCGCAGGCTGTGTGCTCCTGTGCTATCGTGCGACGCCTAGTGTTTTCGTCTTGTGCTTTAGTGTGTATATAGATCCATCCAAATGGGCAACACAACAAACTGAAGGATATGGCAGTGAACCGTGAACAATGGCGATCGCGTTGTCATTTTCTATCGAATCAAAATGACTAAAAGAGTGTGTTTGTACAGTTAGACCGTGTTCCGTGTGCTGGCTACAGCAGCATTTTTGATTTTTTACATGCGTAGATCCATCCCGTGTTCCCCGCGAGTATTCACTCTTTCCATAGAAACATGTAACACAGGGGAAAAAGAAGCGTCCAGTTAGGCTTGCCTTGCTGTTTAACGCTGAACAATGATGATGATGATGATGATGATATCACTACTCATCCGCTAGACGCAATGGCAGCGCGGTTCTGATTATTCTGCGTGACGACCGATGCAGTACGGATTTCTTCGTAACTGGGCCATTCGTGGAAGACAGATAATGCCGGAGTCCGACCGCTAAGCGGGTGAGCGATTAGGGTTCGTAACTAAAACATCCAATTCTAACAAGCCTTTTACGCAAGGCAGAGGCGTGTTTGAGCAAAAAACTAATTTGCTCGGAACAATTATTCTTTCATCGATTTTTCTGATGTAGCTGTCAGCTCAAACCAGATCCCAGTCTGGAGATGACATCATCAACCTCACATTCCAGGTATAATTGAGTCTTCAGCTTGAGACAGACCATCCTCTAAACCTCGCTGATTAATGGAGGCGGAAAAGCCGTCGTGCCAAGCGAAAAAATAGTCTCGCCGTGACTCCCGCAAGACTGTACGCGTTCCTTGACTGGTTGCACTACAGTTCTATGCAGTAACCACTTCATGACTGTGGTAGTTTAGCTTCATATGGGTCTCCGTTCGTCGTTACACGCGTTCGGAAATATTGCCATCTAAACATTCGATCGGTTTTATGCTCGAACGGACATAGGCATCCCTTACACATCTTCCATTCCGTTATATTCTGAACAAGTATACATAGAATGTATGTAGTATGTTATTTTTACATAAAGCAGCTATCAGCAACACCTTGTCCGCACCTGCCCACTGAGGCAGCTTGTGTGCAAATAAGACATGCAGTTTACGCCTCAAACATAAGCAGCATGAACAGTTACCCAAATGAATTAAAGACGAGCACAAAAAACGTTTGTGTATGCTAAGGGACAATCAAAATAAAGGTTCAGGCTAGATTGCATGTTTGTGCGTTAATCGGCGTACGCGTACATCAATCACAGTGCCCGCTGGATCGATCTCAGACTCCCAAGGCGTGCGGGTGTCAGTGAAAAACATGCGCTCGGGTACATTAACGCTGACATAACACGTTCAATTCAGAAGTAGCCGTGCTGGTTGGCAGGTGGCTTTTAAATGTGCTCCTCCAGCCAAAATGTCCGTTCTGGTATTGTTCACCATCAATATACGTGGTGGATCTTTTTCTTGTACAACACTCAAATTCACATTCATGCTTGTGTGATCAGCATAGACGGACCTTCGCCTAACTCGTATATTGAGGACTCACTAGTATGGAGCGATGACTTCAATCCGCGTCGGCAAAACAGAATTCCTGACGAGAGAATTGGAGGTGCTTTGACAATATACACCAACTCTCCCCGGTCCACCAATCCTGAGGTTATTTGCAAATACTCACTAAAAGGAAGTAACTATTCAACCACCCAGTGCTATCTAGTTTTCTCGCCATAGAAGTATAAATATAACGAACCTATACATAGCTAGCTTTCACTGACAATTTTTCACCTTTTTACGATTTATTTTAACATTCCTTGTTCCACTGGCCGAGGATAATTTACGTATTATTGTGTATAACTTCAACCATGCGCCGACCCTATTATTCGCTGTTTGGTCAAAATAACTAGAAAAAAATTTAATCTACGTGTCACCAACCCCCCATAGACTATTTATCTCCATCTAATTTTGTCTTGCCATCTCGCCTGCTTCGCACATCGAAAACATTTGTTTGTTCCAAACACCCAGTAGCATGGCCATCTGAGTACTTCACACAGAAAATGCAATGTAGTTTCAGAGTGCCCTTCTTTCCTCATTTTTGCTTTCCACGTACTTGGTTCCTCTTGTCATGTATTTAGGCATTTAAATGGCGTCTCTGCCTGTCAGACAGTATCTAAAAGAAGACTTTCATATTTTTCCATGAATCTGTCTTCTGTTTACGACTTATTTATCCTAGCTGGTTCACATCCTAATTAATTCGAATATTTTGAATGTCTGCTGCCTCATCTGCGATCTCTCCACCAAGCCACCTCTGACCAAAATAGACAAGCATCAAGATAGAAAAATGGAAACTTGAGTGGCTATCGATAAAAACCTAAGGAAGATATGTCACTTCCAAAGTGCGTAAAACACCTTCCAGCAGGAACAGCCTAAACAAGATTTAGGCGATTCAAGGAATAACAGTAATAAAGTTTTACTCATCCTTCTATTTCATTCAGCAGGTTTCAGTAGGTTTACTGAATCTCAGTTCAATTCAGTCTTCACAACCATCAAACGTGCACCAAAGTGTTGTGGTTCGCGTTACCAACTGAAAACATCGGATACTCGAAAAAGAAAACAAGAAACAGTAAAGTATCAACTGCTAAGTTGCAAGTTGAAGAACTACAAAAAAGATATTTTAAGAATTCGAATGCAAATCCGCCATTAATTGCAGGAATTAAATCATATCACTTATTGTCTCCAATCGACGTTTGAAGGGATCTCGTGGACCTCAACTCAATAATCCAAGTCCACCTAAGAGTCAGTTAAGACTACCATTTTCACACTTTTCCCATGCCGTCGACTGACCACCTCCAACCGTCTTCCAACCACCATCTGCCTCGGAGAACAGTGCACAACAAGTCAGGAATTCCGTGGGCATGTGCAAAACATGCCCCAACCAGTTCAGTCAATTCACATCCGGTGCTTTTGCCAAAAGTTAAATCTTAGGACCCAGTACCTAACACCTAACCCTTCAGTTACTGACTAAATTCCCCCATCGCATTCAACAATTGGACTAAGACAACAGTCTTCAAACACCAAAACTCTTCACATTCACTCTGCCCTCAACGGCCATGTTTCTCAGTCGTACAATAAGATCGGTCTTACTGCTATTGCGCACACAAAACCCTCGATCATCAACCGGGTGCCATGTCAACACCACAGATATCGCAAATTGACAAACGCCTATTGAGCATTCTGTATACGCGGCGACACTTCATCCGATACACGACCAACTGGTGAGATGTAAATGACGAAACAGCAAACCTTGTCTATTTCGCCTAACTCCTATTCCCCGACAAGAACAAGATTTAGCTTTGAGTCAAGCCAATCCTCCAATACCGTGTTACACTTGACGGATGCAAAATGCATCCAAAAAGTCACTACTCTATTGTTCATATTATAGTCGACAGAAGGTCCCTCAGGCTCGTCCGCGTCTTCGCTCGGAAGCACAACACCAATCGCATATTCTAAGTAACAAAGTCTTCTGATTGAGGAAATGCCACTGTCACTATTCTTGGTGGAAGATAAGGCTATTCCCATGATCATTTCAATTTCAAAGTTGAAAATAGTTAATGAAAGTGAACAACCCTGACGAAGATTACTTTTTGTGATTAGCTAGGTTGAAGGATAGGCATAAACACAATTTAAGCCTGGGCTGTTTATATGCAACGATTGCAAAGTACTGAATCCTTGTGCTGTCTCTTGGGATCTCATAGTCGATCAAGTTAACGGGTGCTTTCAGATCAAAGAAAACGAAGATTGTTAGCCTGTTTCAATATTTCCTGTTGAGTGAGATTGCGTTAGATGCAATCCCATTTAGGGCGGAAACTTGCTTGAATCTCATGTGTATGCCCTTCGTGACAAGTGTGCAAAAGTTGAAGGCAGCCAAGTGAAGTGGGCGTTTTGGCTTAAGCCGTATGATCAACTTATTTCCTGGGGTTCGATCAATGGTAGCATTGGATAAACTTGTGAAGCCACCATTTTTTCGGCGACTAATAAGCCTCATCAAAGAAGGGACGTTGGAGATGTTTTGGTGAACCATCCTTCGCATATGCCCAAATCTAGACTATTTCGTCAGGCCTCTTTGTACATTAACATTCCAAGTATGGAGTAACCCTCGGGTCATGGTAAGCCACCTTCTGTACTTCGTTGGGTCTTAGAGGTGTGCAAGCCATCAAGCCACATCAAGGTACGCTCTCGTTGTGACAGTTTGAGTATCTAGGTAAGGACCAGCTCACAGATGGAGCACTGACAGCAGGCAATGGATGGCCTGGAGGAAGAGCAAAAGTACTGCAGTGGTTGTGCATCAATGGTGAAAAGTATGAAAGTCTTTCTTTTGTTTTTACTAGATTACACTCCATTTGCGCCATGGTTTTGATGCCGCGTGATCCGCAAACTTGTTTTGAGTACACCTGCAGATACTACTTGTTGGATATATATATCCAAAGCGGATCATTTATTACTGACGAGTTGCGATTTAAGCTGCAAGGTTAAAGAATGAATGCACATGTATGCACATCTACAGGGGCCACAGCTTAGCTGGAGGGGTACGAAAGGTGATTCTGGTCAATGACAGTGACATTCGATGATGCATACATTAACAGTCAATCGGTTGTACACGGGATCGAGTCGTAAAATCGGAATAAAGGCGAGTGATTGTGAGGACGCTAATTTGTCTATTTTTCCCATGCATGCAGTCTGCTGTCACAAAACCTAACAACCATCCCATGGCGCTCCGGGAAGCAATGTGCCTCGTGCTATCGCAGCGATCGAGGTGTCAAATACGCCAACTGGAGACCACTGTCTATACAAGCACATCCACAATGTCTACAGGAACGTAAGCACGCTCCTTGACATTGGCAATCAGGCCATTACGACACATGCATTGTTGCTATCAAGTAGATGTTGCTTGTTTCTTCGAAGTTCCTCCGCCAATGATAAACCAACTCGTTGATTTAATATGAACGCATGAGTGTAAGAATAAGCTAGCACTTTGAAATTCCACTTTTGCCAACCGAAATACCGTCGTCTCAGGTGGTGAACGCGAACTCAGTAATTGGACGCGCAGATGAATCGATGGAAACATTTACCTGGCTTAGTTTTCATTGTACCATATATGTCCAACGAAATTTGGACACCCTAATTTAACTTGGAGTAGAAAATTAACAATGTCCTTGAACTATATCAGCTACATTTGGTCAGCACAACGGAGTACAAATCTAAGGGTGTAAACCAGGAGTATCAATTTTACAAACGGAGATTGATCTGCACCTGAACACACGTACTGGCTGTCTTGTTAATCATCGAAAGATATGTTATGGTCATAAGTAACTCAGCTACACGAAAATCACATACCCTCATCATCGAATAAGGTTAACACTACGGAGGAATCGTGAAAAAAGAACTAAAAAGGCCAGCTTTTTGGCGTGATTGCACACAGCATAATCTGTCCATGGTGCTCATTCTTAAGAGAACCGAGAGTAGCGACCGGTCGCTTGTGGTTAGGTCAGAATTCACTGGGATAACCATTGGATCAAATAAACCAAGTACAAACTGATTCCCGTAAAGCAAAATAACAAAGTAAAAAGGGTGGATTTGTGGAACTAGCCGAAAGAAAACTGCACTAGGACAATAGGGTATTATCTAATGATAGATAAAACGATGGCTAACAAGGTTCGCTAGACAGAGCTGATGTCACCTGGTGTCCCCGAGTTGCTGATACGGCTGATCGTGAATTAAATGAGCCAAAGCTTACTGAATAAGCGGCCGCGGAAAAGCATCGGCAGTGTCCACGACCTGTTAAGCGCTCCCTCTATGAAACAGCACAGGAGTATGGTGCAAACTTCATGACATAACGAGTATGAGCGGTCATTAAATAGGGTCATAGCTCTAAATCTTTTCAGGAAACATTGTACTGTAGTAGATTTGTAAGAACGGAACATCTGTTACCGGGTCTGATGGAATCCATGGGGTGTTGGCCCCCGATCGACAATGACATACATACATACATATATAATATATATATATAAATTTATACATAATATAATATGATATAATAGATCGGCTTGAAAACAAGTATGGTTTCAACACAACAACATGTAAATGGAACTGCAGAAGGGGAAAAATAAAAAGCCATAATAAACTGTTTTTCTGTTTTTGTCGTAAACATTTTGCAGTTTTTCGGTTGTTTACAAATTATTTTTAAGGGAAATGAGTTCTACAGATAGGTCACAGCATTCGTGCCACTGACTGCGGTTCTGGGCCACATCTTGTAGCGCATCCAACCAACAGCTATCCTCATCTCATTGGCCCCAACCAGGAGGGCGGGAAGTACCAACCAAGGCCAAAATCGAAGGCAACTTCTCTATACCTTCACCCCAGGCCATAGAATGACCGCTGCGTCACTTCCTCCAATCTTACCCAGCACGTGCAGAAAGAGCACGTAAAAGTAGATAATGAGCAGGCAATACGCCTCTAAGCTACAGAAGGCGATGTAGAGCGGTTATTTCGGAGGACGACTGTTTGCATCCAACACAAGACCACTCACCTCGTCATCGCTCCCCCGATGTTCCCACCAAACAGGAGCAATGCTTCGGAGACATCAGTAGTCAAACACAGAAATTAGCCGGGTATCCTCAACACGGATGGTCCAAGCCTCGAAATCGCAAAGAACACAACGAACCGTGGCATTGTACACGCTTCCCTTGAAGGAAAGCTGGATGTAATGGAGACGCCACAAATGTTGTGGGTTCGCGAAAGTCGCTCTGGCCTTCGTAAATCGTGACGTGACCGCCTCCCCAACACCTCCGCCAGATGCGATCAGATTTTCGAGGTACTAACTGATCACCACAAAGGTTGAGTGAAAGCACAGGTTGCTGTCAGTCTTGAAGGCGCAAAACACAACATACCTAGATACCTCAAACGGCAATCGGTCCAAAGCGTGTTGAATTACCTGTGCGCTGTCACTCAGGAATCTAAGTCAGAAACTGTTCCATGGGAGAAATTCAACTCCACCATATAAAAGACCAGATGAAACGTCCTGTAGAACATCCCATATAACAAAGTTGAGAAGAAACGGGGATATAGAGCATCCCTGTCTTACTTCACGGGAGACGACGGTGGCGAAAGCTAGCCACAAGCCCTAACTCGACTTGACGCATGACGGTACAACTCTTTGAAGACCGGCACGTATTTCTCAGGTTATCCATTCCTTAACAGTGGAGACCTATCAACGGAATCAAAGGCTGCACGAATGTCTAAGAACAAGATGACCTTTGGCCTTTGGAAAATAAGACGGTGTTCTAATAGCCATTGGTGGGTGGATATTGGATCGATGCATTCACGACCACCGCAAAACGCAGCCCCTTCTTCACGACTTTGCTCTTCACGCGTGTTGTACTGCAAAAAATGATGGGTGAAAGCAGCCTTGACGCCATCAGGATTAGGATATTACTTCTATAGTTAGCGCAGTTACTGTATACCCCATTTCGAAGATGAAAACAACCGATTCCCCCTCTCCCCTGCGAGGAGACTTTCTCGGAGTACCGAGCCCTTCGAGAACAAAGTTTGAAGTTTTCTGACTGGTTCTATTCCTCCATCTTCAAGTAGAATTAGGGAAAGCCCATCGGAGCCCGATACTCTATGATGTCCTAAGGGTCGAATTTCCCTAAGGATCTCCACCTCAGTTAGTGGATCTGTTGTTAAACGCGACTGCACGCTTGCCGGAACATCGGCGACAAGGGCTGACGCTGAGGGTCAGCTGAATTGTGCGTGAGTGTTCTGCTCAGGGTACAAGACGGCGATGCAAGTCGTAGATAGGCGGGCCGTCAACTTAACAGATCGTTTCACTTCAACCTAATGCTTTCTTGCCGGTAGCTAGGATGAGGCGAGACAACTTGCGGGACTTCTCATGACAGCAACATGTCCCATTCCCAAGGCTCGTTGAGACTACCAGATCTCGCGATTCCCGTGCAAGCTTGCTTTGAGTTCACGGTTCGTCACGAGCTATGCCTCACCATACTCGCTATCAGCCGGGATCTACTGGTGCGTTCAAAGAAGGCGGAAAGACTCAGCAGAAATCCAGGGCGTCACAACGCAGCGGGTCAAGCAAGCAGAATCCAAGGCACCCTTGATAAGCGACCAATGCCCGTTGATATTTTGAGGTGGGGCAATCCTAGGTTGTCAGCCAGTGCGCTGCGAAAGACCGATAGGCGAGTCGGATCAGATGACAAGTCGCAATCCAATCGACACTGCATAATGTATTTTGAAGGCCCACCAAAACACATGGACAGCTTAGGGCATACCAACGTGTGGTCTGAGTCTAGGGGAATACTCCAGTAGGACCACCAGTTTTGTAGACAGCTTTACCATCTGTAGCTAATGGCGACGCGATCGGTTTGCGTCTACCGCTGACTCAAAGAGAGCGGCCGCCAGGTCATGCACTGTCGATTGGAACGTCTGACGCTCGTACTGGCGAGAAACAATCGATGATCTGATCAGAAAGGTAACAACCGTTCCTCGTTTTCAAAACAACAGGAATCGAGACCAAAGGACCTTTTAGATGCGCTTCATTCGAGGACAGCCGACCTCTGCACCATTCATGTCTGCTGCCAAAATCACCTCCACTAACATGGGCGATTGTGAATCCCGGAGAATGTGAGAAAGTCGGGTGGGAAGATGAGTTTCGCGAATCAATAGAGAAACATAAAGTTATGGACGGTAGTGGTCGCTTTTTTGAATAAGTCCAATATGCACAATTATCATCCATGTACCATCGTGCTACGGTTTTGCCAGCTACTTCACAGCACCGAATTATAGTGCAAAAAATCACAAAACCACAAATCAATGCCAATGAATATGGCATTTTGCCATGTTGTCTAAGGTCTCCAAACATTGCTCTGGGGGATCTCGTGGATCCAACTGGCCGATCTAATTCGACCAATTCGGGATAGTCCAATGAATAGGAGTTTTGTGTCCTTTCGCCGTCACGGACTGATAACCTCGACGATTCTCTCATCCATTACTTGTTTCAAAGAAAGGTGCATGCCGAGGTTGGTATGTTGGCACGTGTAGTACCATCGCCCAATCACCTAAACGTAATCAAATTCAGGTCGTATTAGTTGGGCTGAGCTCAGTAATCCGATACCTCAGAGGTACTGATAAAGTTCTTCCAGCAGTATCATATAGGCGCCGATTTTCGAACATCGGCAGCACTTAACTATCTCTTGTGATCGGCGAACATGCTTCCGGGTTGAATACCAGGACCGATCTTACTGCTGCAGTGCGAATTCGACCTATGAGTGGTAATCGGTCGAAGTACCGACGCTACCGATGTCTTACACTACTAGGCATTAACAGAGCAGTCTGTACAGGCGCTGAACCCGACATAAAAGCACCAAGTGAGTTTCGATTGTTCAGATAACAACACATCTACTCCGCCCAACTTATTCCATCGATGAAGAGTTCTGAGTCCAAGCAGGGACTCAAGGTAAGGCTGAATGTCACCCGATGTGTCTGTGCTGCAGAAATGAAAACCGAAATTGATAATGGTGGTTGTCTGTGGATAAAATGTATCTAAATTAACTGAATAAGCGGGCGCCGTAAGTTTTCTCCTGGAAAACGACCTCCCCAAAAAATATCACAAATATGTTTAAGGCAATGTGAAGTGGCGAGTATGACTTGCCAACCAAATAAGGCCACTGCCTCATGCTGTGTTCCGCCGATCGAGAACAGTCCCCCGAAGAGCAGCATGAATCAGTCTACTCGTTGGCAGCCCGTCTAGAACAAAGCTGTTGATCTGCAGGTGCCGCCTGATTTAACAAAGACTAAAGATGCATCCTTGAATAAACCCTAGACTGAGAGATTTACTTGCACAGCAACCCAAAGGACTACGGAAGACAACGGATAGTCGATGATGTGAGGAAATTTGGAAGAGGTAATATGCGTGGCAAATGCCACACCAAGGCCTCTTCTCTCTCTCTCTCTCTCTCTCTCGCACTTTTTCGTTTTTAAGCCTTTCGTTTGCATTAAATAGCCAGTGGAGGATAGTGCCCGTGGGAAATTCGGATGCGATATTTACCACATTAATTCCTATGATTTCCCCAAGAAGACCTATCATTTTTTAGTAGAATTAGTGATTCAAGCAAGTTAACTATTTGCTTCTTTCTTCAGGCCAACTGGGGAGATTTTGTTACTTCTGATTTTGAGTCTTCGCCACTATCCTTGATAAAGTACTGGATCAACCCATATGAGGCAGCAGCCTCATGCATTTTCATCTAAACAGACAAGTGAAAAGTCCACTATGACATTGTGGCAACTAAACCTTTCGGAGCTCTGCCCCAAGCTGCAGACGGATGCCCTGACCACGTCACGAAGTCCACCCCCAACGTAAACATCAACTCAAAAGATGCATTTTGCGTAACTCAGATAAGTGTGTTAAATTTGGGAAAATATCGTGCAAATAGTGATATGCACTTCCACGGAGCATCAGAACAGTGGAATATTACTTCAGAAGATATCATCTACGGGATCCGAACACATCTTTGAAAATTCCATGATACACGGCGCAGTGGGAATGCAGTCGAAATTGTCTGACTTATTTGGTGTGCTCTTACTTTTCAACGGCATAAGCAACTTATCAGTTGTAAGAGGGCAAGTGAGTTCACACATTTCATTGTAGCTGCCAGTCACTCACCGTCAGACGGATTTAAAATAGAGTCTCAGTTACACTCTACTAATTTCTCTAATTTTCTGCAGACCGTTGGTTTCTTTCATTTAGCATGAATTCCCGACACAGATCGCATCACACAGCGACAAGATGCTCTAACTCGACAAACCAAGCTGATATCGGAGCAAGCCACCAATGTAGATCCTACTGATCACATAGCTAGAGTCAAAGCGTGCATTAGTTTTAACGTGAATTCTGCTCTGTCTATCAAAGATACTGAATCTTACAAGAGTCGCTCAGGCTCCGTAACCGTACGGTGAGTAAGGTGCGACGACATCTGCAGCGTCAATTGACCATACGCCTTAAGAAAGACTATGAAGCCTAGTGGGTTACAGTGGTCGAAGAAATCAAATAAACAGTTGCCTCAAACAACATTCAAAGACTGTTTATGCCTATATGGGACATCGGCAGGTGAACTTTAGTTAGTGAAACGACATGCGATAGAAATGGAGAGCCCATTCATGGCAAACAGCAAGGACTCGACCGTTGGGTTGAACTTTTCATGGACTACTTTAGTTGGATGCGCGATAATGCAATTAATCCGACGACTGCAACTGCAAACGCTTGGGAGGTGTCCCCAGACCCGCCAACGGAAGTGGAAGTAGAATCGAACATTCGACTGCTGGAAAAGGGGATATCGTCCGGTCTCGACGAACGTCCTCTAATTCTCTTAAGACTGGGTAATTTTCAGAAAAGAGAAGTCATATTTTTGTCCCGTGACACATGAAACAAGCAGCGTACTTCGTCATCCTGCGGAGAATCACTGATTGTATCCATCTTCAAGAAAGGAGCACAACATGATCGTATTACCCTTCGGAGATCAATTTACTTGTGACAGTAGCCGAAGCATTATCTTCGATAATATTCACTGTCTCACATCGGTTCGCGAGAGGAATGCACAAAAACAGACTTCAGCCAAGTCAGGATTGCATCGACCGGATTTGCACTTCGCCAGATGCTCGAAATGCATCTCAAACGAGCACAGATATACACCGTCGCCCGAGAATCAAGGATACTTTCGAGTTGAAAGGCTCATTCGGCTCAATCGACCAAACGGCGCTATTCAGTGCTGTTTGCGAAAAGATACGCCACAAAAGTTTGTGAATCCACTGCGATGACTGGTCAGGTACTTCTGAAGGCACAAGTATAAGCGACGATCCACCAATTTAATGTGAAACGACTACCAGGGTTCGAGAAGTATACCCATCTGTCCACTCTTGTTTAACTTCGTCACGGACGAAATAAGCGAGGATGCTTTAGGAGATCCTCGGGATATGGGTGTAGAACTGGTAAGCAGACGACCTTGTGCGACTTTTCGAATCTACGAAACGCGTGCAACATGTACCAGAAAGACTAGCGAAGGCAGTAGCTTCATTCCGTATGTACTTAGTGGCTGGACTCCCTAGCAGCACCCGCGCATCAAACCCCACGAGTTACACG
>LUCM01004519.1:4033-32306 GCA_008360955.1 Fasciolopsis buskii | reverse complement strand
GGCGCTCAGTTTGGTATGTGCTTTGCACCTTCAAAGTGCAAAGTGCTGTTACAAGACTGGACGATAGCAGTGCCGAACTTAATGCTGAGAGGAGAGGAACTCACGATTGTAGACCGTTTCACCCACCTTGGTAGCTGCGTGTTGAACGATGGTAGCTCAGCAGTGGAGGTAAGTGCGCGTATATCCAGGGATCGAGCAGCTTACGCTGGACTGAAGCACTTGTGGCGTCGGCCTGATATTTCACTGAAGTTGAGAGGTCGTGTGCACTGTGCCGCAGTGCGCTCAGTTCTGTTGTACGGTTGCGAGATGTGGAGTATGCGTGTGGGTGATGTTCGTCGGTTGGAGGTTTTCGACATCCGATGTTTAGGTAGTATGGCTAGGATTGGATGGAGTAAGTAATGTGGAAGTCAGGAATCTAATACTAGGTGCCGGCCCTCAGAATACCTTATCCTGGCTTAGGAAACTTAGTAGACTACGTTGTTTGAGTCACGTGTTGCGTATGGCGAACACTCTCCCACCATAGGGTGCCCTATTTCGCGATCCTCCCACCGAGTGGAAGAAGCCATGTGGAGGTTAACAGATGACGTGGCAACGTGGAATGAGAAAGTGTGCACCGAATATAGGTAAAATAGCTAGGTATCTCACGTCCTCGTGGTTGGAGTCCGAAGGACCCGTCAACTAGTTGGCTGGATACACTGAAGCATATGGCAGTGAACAGTGAACAGTGGCGATCGTGCTATCATTTTCTATCGAATCAGAATGATTGAAAACACGTGCGTTTGTACAGTTAGACTGTTTCGTGTGTTGGCTGGAGCAGCATCTTATCTTTTGCTGCCTGTGTAGGTCCACTCCCTGTTCCCCTGGATAATCAGTCCTTTTATATAAACGTGTAACTCTGGGGAAAGGCAGCGGTCATTGAGGCTTGTCTCGCTGTTCAACGCTGAACGATGATGATGATGATGATGATGAGATACGCGCAGACGTAAGATACTGTCCAACCATACATGCTAGAGTCTTCTCGACCTTCAAAGAGCATTTCAGTTAGCCAAACAGTTGGACGCTGCTCAAAAGCAAGCGTTCATTGACGTAGCATGACACCGGCATCATGCTCCATCTCTCAAGCTCCTAATGTTATGTCTGGATTGTCTAATGCTGACGAGATCGAGAATCATGTTTTCGAAATTGGTAGCACTGGCTGTTAGTTCTGTGGATCTGGTCGCCTTCCTCGATAGAGGTGCCTCGCTCGGGACGCTGTGTACAAAGACTGAGTTAAGAGGAATGCATAATCAAAGGGTATGTCGAGCGTCTCTGGCTAATAAACGATTTGCGTCAGCTTCTCATTCTACCCTGCCATCTGTACTGCTAGCTGCTGCTCCCCACTGCTTGTGCAAAACTGTTACTCAGGTAGACGTAGTCGGCGTCCTGTTGCATGTGGTCGTCGATACTCGTAGCTCAGAAAGTCATATCTCGTAGGAGCTCGTTCAGGGATACCACTGCAGAATCGAACCGCCCCAAAGTCGTATCACGATAGTATATACGTCTTTAACGAGTGTTACATGCGAGCAGTGCTACGTTACAGTTGCACACAAGGAAACCACTTGTGAGTACGTCAAACTATCTACGATGTCAAAACTGTGTGCCGACGTTCAGGTTGGACACGATTTTCTTTAGCAACACAAACCGATAGAGCTGCTTTCGAAGGCGACAAACTCACGTTCTCTATCTGTCGTCTTGCTGCAGTGCAGGCAGAGCCTCACTCTTTGTTTAAACACTTGGGGCCCAATGGTCGACATGCAGCCACAATCCCGGCGGCGTTCGACACAAGACGAACTATCCATCCGAGCAGGAGTCCAAGAACTGTTGAATGCTGGTATTATTGAGCCTTCGAAATCTCAATGGAGAGCTCGAGTCCTAGCGACATCCAACGAACATCACAAAAAAAGCGTTGGTTATCGACTATAGTACAATAATAAATCAGTACATCTACCTAAACGGTTACCCCTTCCCAAGAATGGATTAATTGATCCAAAAGATCTCTCAGTTCGAGGCCT
This sequence comes from Fasciolopsis buskii, assembly GCA_008360955.1. Taxonomy (NCBI): domain Eukaryota; kingdom Metazoa; phylum Platyhelminthes; class Trematoda; order Plagiorchiida; family Fasciolidae; genus Fasciolopsis; species Fasciolopsis buskii. The sequence continues at coordinate 30,255 of LUCM01004519.1, read as the reverse complement.
TCAGCACGCTCGATCTGAAGAGCGCTTATTACCCAATTCCTATTAAAAGGGAAGGAAGGAAGTACACAGCGCTCGAGGCTCGCGGCAATCTATACCAGTTTTGCCGCGTAATTTTCGGCGTCACCAATAACATCGCACACATCCAAAGAACGATGGACGATATGATCGATAAAGAACCACTATACGGCGTTTTCGACTATGTGGACAACGTCGTGATCTGCGTTTGCGGTACTGAACCACATGAGCGGAATCTACGGTGGTTTCCAGAAGTATCGACGAAATACGGTTTGACGTTTAATGAAGGCAAAAGCACAACTTCCGTGAAAACAATAAAGATTTTGGGGTTCGAAGTTTCCAAAGGCCACATAAGACCTGGTCCAGAAAAACCAAACCCCCTCAAAGCACTACCCCCTCCCCAGAACTTCAAAGCACAAAAACGGATAGTCGGGAGGTTTGCGTACTAGCCCCGGTGGATCTACGACTTCTCGCATACGATAAAACCGCTTGTCACAAACCGCACATTCCCGTTGCATTGTTTTGAATCGACGAAAAGAGCTATAAAATGCGATTGTAGTAACTATTGAATCCGGAATACCCCTGTCCATCGGGACTGGCACATCAGATATTACGATGGCCGCGGCTCCCAATCAGAATTGTGGGCCGGTATTTTTTCTCGGACCCTTACTCATGTAGAGAAGTGCCGTTCTTCAGTGGAAAAGGGAGCTTACGTTGGGGCGTTGAAAAAGTCACACCATTTCCTGATTTACAAACACTTCCGGCTGGTGACAGACCAACGGCCAGTAACCTTTAAGCTTGACAAGCAATCGAGCAGTAAGGTTAGAAACGAGACCCAAGGATGGCGTGTGGAACTCTCTCTGCATCTCAGTACAATATATTCTTACTCCAAGGACGCGAAAACACTGGCAGATATGCCATCTCGACGCTTCCGTGGTTCCACTTTCACCCAACTCGATCTGCACCAATTCCATGGGTCCCCACGTCACTCGTATGCTTTATTTTGTTCCTGCCCCGATATCTTACTATCGAATTTGCTAAGAGTGAAGGCAAGGCTTTTCAAAACACCCTATGCACCACTCATCAAAGCAACCCAGCCTTTTGAGAGATGCAGCATAGATTTCAAAGAACCACTACCATCTTCCATACCTAATGAGGTTTTACTGGCAACCGTCGATGGGTTCTCTTGTTTCCGTTTTGCCTTCTCTCTGGTTCTAGTATTTCTACATCCACTATCATTGATTGTCTCACCCATTTGTTTTCCATTTTTGGTATGCCTGCCTGAATACATTCAGACCGCAGCGCTTCTTTCAAGTCAGAAGAGCTTCGCGCATTTCTTCACGCAAAGCGTGTGGCTGTTAGTCACATTTCTGCTTATAAACTCACTCCAGTTGGCAGGTTGAGCTCCTAAGTGGTGCGATTCGGAGGGCCGTCACTCTGGTTCTGAAACCCGGAGGTCTTGAAATTCGACAATGAGAAGCGGTTTTTTCTCGATACACTACACTGCACACGTCCTCTGCTTCGCCCAACAACCAACGCAACACCACACGAGCGTTTATTTTTTTATGACCTTTGTGCCAATACTGGAACTGTTCGCTTCAGTTGGCTCCTGAATTCTAACCGCGTTCTACTGAAGAAGCAGAACTGACGTTCCGAGTACGGCCCGCTAGCCGAAAGGGCAGAACTGCTAGTGTAACCCAACTCACGCTCCAGTACCACTCACAGACGGTTGTAAAGTTTCCGTTTTGTCAAGAAACTCCCGCTGCCCGCAATGAATACACGATTGTCCCTGACACAAGTTGTATGCTAAGCTCGCACTCGCTCCCGTCAAGTCCTAACCACAGTACTTAAGATAGTAACCGTTATTTCCCACAACCCTGACGTTGGCAGGCAACAATCCACGAGAAAACTGCAGCAGCAACAACGCATCCGCCCGTATTTTCTGGGTAACCAAGAAGCGTAATCCTAGTCCAAAGAAATTTAAAGATCTGCAACTCACATCTTTACAAAAGTTTCATGAAACCGAGAGCACTGAAAAATCTCTCCCCACTCGTATTTGTTGCTCGTTCCCAGTGTTTCCAACCTACCACATAATACTTTGTGCTCCTTCGATTGTTGACAGATCATTGCCACACTATCAACGGGCGAACTCTATCTTCGTTGTTAACCACTGCGGGCTCACGTTTGATAATCATTTCCACCTTAATCCATCATCTCTCAATACCTTACTTGCCAAGTTGCACATAACCAATGCAGCTCGTCCATGGAATTTTTAGCAAGTGAGGAAGAATGTCATGAACCATAAACCATGTACAAAAGTCATTCTGTATCGCATCTAAATTTACCGCTTTGGTGAACATTCACGTTTTATCTCCTTTATTTTCAACTGTATGTGCAAGTGGTTTGTTTATTTAAGTCTACTCAGTGGCTCGATGTTTTGTTTTACCCCGGTATTTGATTGCGGGCCATCACAGAGGACATGACGGAACTCCTGTAAACTACATCTTTGGAGGAATGAAGTTTGTTAGTGCAGTCGCATTTTTATCGCATGGCAGTGCTCGACACGTAATCAGTCCACTCGATAATGGCCACACAGCGGAGGCAACTGTGATTGAAGCTCTCACCATTTTGTATCGAATGTTATTAGCGGACAAGTCCCGCATGTCCGAGTGAGAATGGGACGGATGGCAGTTCGGTAGACGTGCAGTTTTGTGCTAAGGTTTGCTCCGCTTTCTCTCCTTGCACGTAAACCAACTTATTCCAGCTCAATCCACTACATGCAAATTCACGGATGACACTGTTTCTGGATGAAAGCACATAAAACCGAGATTGCACCGGTAACTCGAGACTGCAAATCGATCTTCGTCCCGAATGCGCCCAAATATCACAGCACATCTTCGCCATAATCCAGAAAATCAAGCGAAAACAGCTCTAATCGACACGCCTTTTCCGTGGAAAACGAATACACTGCTTCAGTCCTGTCAAATAATCCGGCTTTTTACTTTCCTAAAGCCTTTCGTGGTCCTAACAGGCCAACGCAGCTTTTCGCAACTTAAGAAAATATCAGTTTTATACTCTCAGACCATGTATGCTCTCCGTACCCTACAAATGTGTCCCAAAACCTGTGACCATTCGCAAAATTTCTTACTGAATCTGCTGCTCTTGAAAAAGAATTCGCACTCGAACACCCGACCCACAAATCATTTCGATACTTAGTTGTCATATTTAGAGCTGCATATATCTGCACTGCCACAAAGGAGGTGTTGCTCCTGGTAGTTTTACTATAAATATTTTTCCCAGACAATCATCATGCTTCAGACGATGGACTAACAAAGGCTACATCTAGGTCTGGTGACAGAGTAACTTTGGTTGATGCTAGAGACAAATGAAAACCTTATAGACTTTGCTGTAGGCCCGGACGTGCGCCTGCGAACCTAACAACTTGGCACATTATCCGAACATCCCAACATTTTTAGGCATGTTCCAGAATGACCGTCTGTCAATGCAGTAGAAAGTTACGGAGAACTCAATGGGGAAGGTTGTGGTGAATAGTCGGGATTTACAGCGTGAACATCTGATCAACACGATCTTTTCCTCAGCGGAAACCCCACTGGTTGGAACGTGCGTCCCGAAAAGCAATGAAGCGATTTGCCACAAAATTCACAATGTTTATTTATTATATCGATGAGGCCAACACAACTGTGGACTGTACAAACAGTATTGCCGTATACTTTGGTGCCGGGAGCAAAACCGATTGCTCATATTTTGGTCTCCGGATATGATGGAATAGCGGACTTGGTGGTCCCAGTGCGGTTGGTAAAGAGGATTTTAAGAGCTCGGAAGATGCCATCCTCAATTGATTTCTTGTATCTTCTTATCTTGATTTCTGATTCGTCGATGCTCTAGAGACTTCGCTATCCTCGTTACACAGACAGACTGGATGGAATACCGACTAGGCAGCTGATTGAAACGTCCGATTTCTGAAGCTCCTGCTCACATCCCTATATGAAGTGGCCAATCACAAACTATCCTCACTTACATTTTTCCCAACCAATGGACGCCCATGCGTCCCGATGCCTCCCATATCTGCTGTAGCGTGTATCCTGTGCATCGCCATATTGGTTTGGATGAGCAAGTGTTGATGCTGGTTGAAACGCTAAGTGAACTTCGGCCGTGCCTGTTTGCATTTGTACCTTCCAGGTTGTTCCTCCAAGCCTTCAGAAGACCACTGTCTCAGTGCACACACCTATTGGTACTGTGTCCAAGCGACAGCACTCTCCCTTAAGACAACCGTGGACTTGAGTGCACGCGCTGTTTGGCTACTCTTGTTAGTCAGTTCTCCAACGCACTAGCTGTTTCCCTGGAATGTCGCATCACTGACGGTTTGCGTGAACCGGAGAGGGCTGTGAAGAATTTCGCCGTTAGGCCGCAAAGAATTCGACCAACACCTATCTATAGACAGCAATCAACAGCATCGGCCGATTCACTTACACCCGTTAGGAGCGATCGGTCGGTGCTAAACTGTCTATACCGTCTACAGTGCTCTTCTGTACTGTTGCGAAACCTGAACCTTTGCAATGGAGCACAGTGACTGCCTGATAGACCACTGGTGTTTCTGAAAAATCCGTCGTGCCTGGTGAAAACATGCGATGGGCAATGTCGGAATGTCGTTTCGTGTGGGGTGCTAGTAGTTATTCTATTACCGACGAGGTCTTTCCACACCATTTACGATGTCTTGGACACGTTGCTTAGGCTTGACAATCGTCTACGTTACCGTGTCCTTTCGCACATATCTGGTCGCGCTGGAAGAAGCTAAACGATGATCAGGCTATGTTTGGAGTGAGTACGAAGTTAGCTTTGGTTTTCGCTTACGCTGGTGCTTTCCGCACAACAGCTTAGGTCCCAAACGATGAGGGCTGTCGCTGATTAGGGATGCTGAGAGACGACACAGCCGGATTCCGTGGAACGAATACCGTTCAGTTTGTCCACTGAATTCGTGTACCGAAGGCCAAAACAAATGCAAAGATCAATCAGAGAAATCCCAATTAAGCGTGAAAACAGCTCACTTCACTCGCGCCCATTGTTGAATATTCCCTCTGCCCAGTTGGTATCACGCTTGCCTGTAAGCCGTAGTGAAATTACGTCTCCACGTTAAGGTGGAAATATGTATGACAGCGTCGAGGTACGGTGAACGGAGCAAAGTACAGACACACTTCAAAGCTAATCTGATATTGCGCCCCACATATCTCTTAAATGTCAGCTCAGTTAGGTTTTCATAACCATTAAAATTGCACCAACGCTCTCTGATCCGTTATTACCTCATAGCACCATCTGTTTAAAACCGAACAAGCCGTGCGAGATCGACTGCAAAATAATAAGCTGACTGGAAATGTGGGTGTCATCGAAAGGGTCAGAGCTTTAAATCCGAGATTTCCCGAACACTGACGGTAGACAGTAAGTCGCAATCGTCCGGCTCGTTACCACACCTGACATAGTGAGACCTCATGCGGCTGTCATTCCAAGTTTCAGGATCAGGCTTGCCGGGTCCCAGACTGCATTGTTTGGATGAATGCACTCAGAAACACTGTCCCTATGCCCCCATCTCGAGTCGAAATCGGTTACACAGACCTCGCGAATACCCACAGGTAACATCACCGCCCGGTTTCATCAAACACCTTCCCCATCCTTTCTGCAATACCCCTAACTTTCGCGTAAATAGGCACAACATCAAGGGCAGTGTGAGAGTAAATAACGGCGGACCAGCACCCAGATATGTAACACACCGTCCGGCACACCGCACTGGACTGGATCGAGTGTTAGATCAACCAAATCATGGCTGCCCACCCCGGAACATTAACGCCCAAGCGCCGTCGTACCGTTGCCCTCGATTGTCCTCACTGCGGTTCATCCAGCCTGACAAGCAATTTTCCGATGTGACAAACGGCACATAGGTCACCTACGCACAGTCCAGCAGAATGAAATAGGGAGATCAAAGCAGTGGAAAACACTCGAAAGACTCGGTGGGCTACGAAATCAAAGGGACGGACACCAGAACCCTAAAATCTGAACTAACCAAAAAATAAAAGCTGAGTTGGGTGTTTGTTTGATGACAATAGCACTTCGCGAACAGTTTGATACGAAATAACGGCCGCAAACTATTTGGCAATAACAAACCACTGGTGCGAGACGGACTGGAGTGCGCAAAGCAGAACTTCGGAGGTGAAAAAAATTTATTTTTCATACAACTATGAAACCGGTGACAACAAATGCTCAGATAAGCGAGGTGTGATAAGTTCATCTTCGCCGATCTACTCGAGGTCCATACATTCTAGCTTCGTCACGTCGACCGAATGGTGGCGCTGGAGGTGGCGAGAAGCCATTTCTTGGTTCCCGTGGTCCCCGACCTCCAAAACCCCCTCGAGGATACGGGTCAGACCGGCGGCCAGGACCTCGTCCGTCGTATGTCATCGGCGGTGATCTTCCACGAGAGCGATCCAGAGGACCTAGTGGACTGCGACTTCTGTAAAACCGAGAACGAAGATGTTTTAATAACTAACACTGCCTGCTAACTCTTGATTTGAACAAAACAAGCACTAAGCAAACAATTCAAATTTCGCTACTGAGAAATTCATCTTTACTTTGAGCACGGCGCCAAGCGCAGTACTATATCTGATCCGTCACGTGAAGATTCCGTGCTCAGCACGTGACATCCGAGCAGACGTAATGAACTTAACAACAGGCCACGTTTTCACTCGATGAGTATGCGGTGGGATGACTTCTTCGTAGAAATTATCCTTGTCATAAGTCAGCCAGTGACGATTAAATGGCATTTGATCGCGGAGATCTGCAGTAAACTCATTCGCCTGTCCTGAAATTACTTCGGCGTAGGGACTATGATGACCAAATCATCCATAAAAATGACAAAATATCACACGCAGTCACTACCACTCATCAGTTACTTGCAATGATATCTGCAGTGGCTCAGGTGAAGATGAAGCATAGAAAAGTTGACTCATTTGTAGTCAGACGCATTTAGCATGGGTGATGTGCGAAGATTGATGTGCTTGATAACAGAAGCAGAACGTGAAGAACGTTGAACAAAATGCCGCGAACGCCGAGATTTTACCTTCGGCGAAAGCCAGGTGAACGTCCGCGCGAGTACGCTGGTGAAGAACCTCTGCCTGGAGAACGTCGCCGAGGTTGTAGACTCCGAAGTAAGTCTTCTGGTGGCAAAAACGGCAGCATAGGAGGACCAGCCATTCCGTAAGGAAAGCCAGCAGCTGCGGCGGCAGCAGCAGCATTAGCGACGTCGGGATGGTAATACGGTGCCAAATGATCGTATGGATATCTTGGACCCCCATAAGGAGGTGGAGAGAAGCGACCGTTACGCCGAGGTGAATCATATCGTCTGGAAGCGCCGCGCCCACGAGGGCGACCTCCACGATAGCCAGGAGCTGCCGCAATGCAAAAGAACATGGGTTATTTTCGAATCGAAGCTAAAAATCAAAGAATTCAGTAACTAGCTTTAGATCCGCAGCAATGATAACGAGCATGGAGGAAAACCCATACGACGTAGACACACGAAGATCAGTTTTCGGAATGCTGGTTTTGATCATTACGAACAATCAGATGCACACAAGGAGCGGTAGAAATACCAACTAAATTTCTTGGGCGAGGGTAAGACTAGTTAACCATGTAGACGTAGCCGCAGGAAGTCATGAAGGTTCCTGCTGTAATCTGTGCGATTAACTTCATCCTGATAAAATGAATCCGCGGAAACTAACAAGTAAGCGACTAAGAATTAAGATTTGGGTGTATCCTTAATCGACATTTCGAGTAGTTTGCAATCCTACTGACCAAACCTAAACGCTGAGTTTGCTGATCTAAAGTGGAACGAAGACAAGCAGATAGAGAACAAAAGCTTTGTTAGCTGCAGACAGTGAAGAAACTGGAGTAACTTAAGTTAACCCAAGCACAGCACTTCTAGCGGAGTGTTGGCCACCAATGAAATCATTAACGTTGCTCAGCTAGTAAAAGTTAACTGCATACCATAAGTGTGGTTAAGATCTCAAACCCGACCAATGCTACTGAGGACCGGTGTTCAAATCTTGAACCGGGAGAATCTAGTCTGCGGGTAAAACGTAGACGACTCGGAGGACAGCGAACCTCACCTACTAACAAAAAGATCACAGATGGGATGCTATGGGCGATTAATTAGGTGGATACGCTTGAAAGATGACCCATGGTACATCCAATTGTTCCATCGATATGTAGACATGTGCAATGTATGACCAGAAAATACTACGGGAGCTTAGTAGACTGGTCAATATAGTAGGCTCAGCTAATAACTGCTGACTTCTCCAGAATACCAGTCATCATTCTAGCCGGTGCGGATGGCACACTAACGCAGGTGCGATGCATTTTGACGTTGTGAATGGCTGACTAATCGTATCCAACTAGTTTTGCAATACTGTGATCACACCTAACTGATCAAAAAACAACCCTCCAACAGATCGGGTATGTACTCAACTTGTATGGTCAAAATCAGACTTGTAGACACCCTTAGGCATCAATGACCAATGAGAGTAGACCAAACATCTGGAACCAAACTACTCACAATCACACTCATTATTGCGCCGGAGATGCGGACGCAACGCAAAGTCGAAATTACTCCAAAGTCACGTCATAAATATGGGTGAGCAATAACGTCACCTGTCACTGATGATGCAACGTGAAACGAATCTGAAATCATGACTTGCTAGAACCAAAACCGACCTCGAGATTATGGGCGAGTGATCTACATTATGCTCGGCTTACTAACATTTTCAGTTACAGTCCAAACCGAAATGCTAACTTTTCTAATCGACTGCCAATCCAAGGCCTCTGGTGACGGAAAATATTCCTAACAAAACAACCGCGAACCATCACATAGTTGCTTCGTAACACCATTATCACAAACAGTAATCAGGAACCTGAGTGGCCCAATTCAGATGCTTTCGAAAATTGGTATGCAGCAGATTCGATTACTGCGAATTAAAAAGTACAGACGAATACTAGACCAACTGACTCGGCTGACTAGTACAAACTGAAAAATGGACTAAAACAAACTTTGGTCTGCGGAAGGAAGATATTCGATATGAACGCCGAACACCGATACCTGGAGAAGAGCCACTGCTAATTGAAAGTGACACCAAAACTTGATTACATCGTAAAGCGAACCACAGGTGGTTTCCTGTTTATTACCGAAGACCAACTGCCTTGGACACCGTTGACGGACAGTTCGCGACAATACCGCTGATGCACTTTCCTCGTTGATAGTTCGGAAACTCTTGGGACAGATAGTCATGTGGAAAAGCCACCACTAGATTACCGATCCCATGGTGACAATTCACGCAGGTTGTTTCTGAAATGGCTTCGACGAAGTCGCAGCGCATTGCAAAACTACTGAACTGACACCGACGGTCTTCATTTGGCCGAGACGGTCACGTCACTGCGTCCAGTGAATTGCAGACGGGTAGCAACTAGACCGGATAAGAAAGCATGAATAACAGCGGAGGTTCCGGTGAAGGGGGTAAGAATTGGAGACGGGCGACAGGTGTGCGGTTTCGCCGGCGCTCAGGCCTGCATACGAGGGACCAAAAATACAGCGCGGTCACGACGAACGATGTCCACATGATTGCTGACTTCATGGTAGTGAGATTTCGGAGGCTGAATTTTCTGTTGGCCGACTGCTGACGTGAAGCAGAAGCTCGAATCTGAAATGATACGTCAGGTGCCACTGGCGCCAGAAGCTGCGCATTGGTATGTTAAAATACGAGGCTACAAACAGATCCTTAACGGGCCTCAACGCAAGAACATCCAATCAACTACATCCTGCATATACGAAGCAGTCTGGAGGCGCAGCCCCTTTAGTGAAGGCACCGTGCAGACCATAAAGTCGACATTTCGGTGAAAAACCACAAAGGACGAGACTTACCATCGCGTGAACGACCGTGGGCGAACTCCACACGCACGCGCGAACCACAAACTGTCACACCATCGAGGGCCCTCACAGCCTTCTCCGCATCCTGTGACTTCACGTACTCCACGAAGGCGAACCCGGGAGGATTTCTGGCGATCCAAACATCTACAACTTCCCCGTATTTTTCCAACTCATGCATAAGATCATCTTTGACAACACTCTTTAACAAACCACCGACATACAATTTCCTGCCTTTATCTACAACGAGAAATAATGTTGAAAAGAAGAGTACCTCTCGAGGGACTTGTGGACGCCATCGTTGGACAACGGAACCTGAGCTCAGATAAACAAGCGCCGCAATATTCACTTCAGTTTTGTTCAGCTCAGTTGGCACTGTACAAAAGTGACCTAAATGAGCCTCCGGTGTTCTTCCGATATTGTGCAAAGTCTACAGTGATGTCTTCCTCGCGGTATCCGTGACATTCGGGCGTACACCTTCTAACGCTACATGGCAGTGGTAAAAATTTAACATTGCACAACACATTCAGGTCAGAACAGTCCAAGACATTGTCAGAAAACGTTTTCATAATTATAGAAATTTTGAGTTCCAATATTCGGAAGGCCTACTTTTCAGGTATCCTGCGCCACATTTCAACGGGGCCGGAAAACCTTGATGTTTTGGAGTGTTAAGGAGGCTTGGGGTTAATAAGCTTTTTCTCATGCCTCTGAGGTTACCTTTGGGTCTGGATGAGTGAGCACCTGGCTGAAGGGAAGACGGATGAGACCCTAGGGTGATATTCTTACTAGTATTCGGCAGAGTATAGCGGGAGACGGAATTGCTTCACCAGATAGCTTGTTTAACCAAACGCTGACCACCCAGCCCGGTTGCCATGCGCGCACTGCTCAAGCATGTTCCACCCGCACACTCGCAAGCTCGATAGTCAAAAATACAGACGTTCATCTGACAAAAGTAGTCATTCCCGAGAAGTGTGAGTTCGGCGAGACGGAAATGACTCATTCCAGAGGAGGCCAAGTATGGCGAAGAAAAATTGCGCACCATTTGGGATTACGCTCTGCAGCTTGCGACACACGAGTAAAACATTTCTGCGAAAACCATCCCTTTGTATCAGAATTCATGAGATCGCTGCCGTACAAATGATCTTGACGCTTTCCTGATGCATCTTTGGTTGCTGCAGTTCAGATGTTCGCGCTTCCCGCGCAATACAGAAACTTACTGTTTTGGAACTAGCGCGAACCATGAATGTAATTCTGTTTAGTGAAATATTCTCATTTTGCCTCACACATTTGAGGTTTGTTTGTGATTGCTAAATGATTACCTTTGCAATCCAGTATCGTAGAGTTTGCCTATCCATTGTGTTTTGGTTTTGGGATTCAATTTGGGCTTTGTGTTTCTGAAACGGTATTTACATCGTTCTCAACCAAGGAACTGAAATCATTTAGGGGCTAGTAAACTCCTGCTATCGTTGCGTTCTCCACGCATTTGAACATCTGCCTTCAACAGACGACCTACTTTGTGGTATTCCTAGCGGTCAGTTACTTACTGACATCGCACGGGTTGCGTTTTTCAATATTCGAGCGGGATTAACTACGACCGCGCTCTTCACGTACCCGAGTCCATATATCGCGCTTTGTCTAGCACTAGATGCTTCGGATCATGCTAACTGAGCGGTCCCGCAACAATCAGTTCCCGATACCCGGAATCTACTAGGATTTTTCAGTTGACGCCTTAGGTCCACGGAAACGAGGTACGGTGCGTTTGTTCGGGAACCGCTAACAGCGTACGAAGCTATCAGACATCTTCGCTACGTTTTCCAGTGTCTTCATTTCACTCTGCTCACTGATCACATACCATTACCACCACTACCGCCACAAGGGCGGGTGAACCTGTTTATCAGATGCGCAAATGCGCCCACATTTTAATGTTGCTACGCTCCCCATCACAGACCACCCTGTCACGTCATTAGCCCAAGCGAAGGAAAAGACTTGCATAGAGGCAGCTCATTTGCCATTGCTCCATTGTCGTCGGGTCCCACGGGCTAAGCTCACTGGTACGATACTTTGCGACATGAACTAGCTACACCTCGGCCAGTGGGGCTACCTACATGCTGACGTCTATTTCCCAATACATTACATGGATTTTCGCAGCCAAATATCGCAGCTACCCTACCATCAGTCGCTGCACGATACGCCTGGCTGTACATGAAAAAAGGTGTTCGTATGTGGGCCAATTAACTAAGGTGCACAGGTATTTAGCCCCGCCCGTAAGTACAATAGCTGCGTCCGATTCCCACTGTGATCACGTCAACATCGGCACTGCTGGTCCTTTGAATCCACCACACGGTTATGCCTCTCTGCTGACGTGCATCGACAGATTCACTAGATGACCCGAGGCCATTCCCATCTCTTCTGCCACGGCGGAATCGGCGATCCGACATTTCGTAGAACAAAGGATAGCTCTTCGTGGTTGTCCCTCTAACTTCAGGACGGACCGAGGGCAACAATTGAGTTCGATCTATTTTCTTTCATTAGGTGTACGCTGGGTGTGTAGCGACCCCGCAGGATCACTTACCGTCGGTCGAGCATTTCATTGCCACCTGAAAGAGACTCTCAAATCTCACAAGAACCGCAACTGGTACAAGGTGTCACCTAAGCTCAGCTCAAACGGAGGAGAAAGGAAATGACAAAAAGCTGAAGGGCTGTACAGGAGCGGTAACAGACTGGCTGTTTGCGATCTGCATTGTGTACTGGTTTAAATTTCAGTGTCTTTAGAAATAAGTGAATTCTTGCGAAGGCTGCCTCCTTGGCTACTGCCAGCTGTTACCGCGATCCGGGAAAGCGACTGAAAAGGGAACGCGCCGAAAGCGATTAAATGGGCCAAATAGAAACCCAGGGAACAGCTCACTGCCGATCGTGGTGCCGATCAGGTTGACCATCACTGAAGTATCTCGACTTCTAACCGCCTGTCAGCTGGAAAATTTGCAATACCGGAATGTTTTTATTGCCCAAGGAAAAAGCGTTCATCAGGATTAATCACAGCCGATTGAACAGTCAAGCTGGATACACTGGCAAAGATTTCCCTTAGGAACAAGCAGTCGCGACTTTTATGGGGCTGCTCGGAGAGGAGGCTTATGACGCGGTGGGCGAGGCCGATGTCCTCTAGTACAAAGACTTGTATCGCATGTTCCAAGGAATTTGAGAATTGGTGGATGCGGGGACAGTTGCGCACCCAGCGTCAGTAGTAAATATCTGCTCGTTTTTACTATCTGTTTCACCAAGCGGTACGCGGTTTTCCCTTTATGCTCAATAGATTAAAATAATTGGTAGATGCACCCCGAATCGTTAAACATGCGCGCGGGGCAAAAATGGAGAATGGGCTCATGCACGTGCTGTGCGAGGCACTGATTAAAAGCGAGCTGCAGTTTATCACTCCCAGGAAAAAGGCCTTGCAGAGTGCATCAACGTGACCACCATCAGTTTCTTCAAGGCTTTTGCTGAAGATAGAACCGACAAGGACCTAAGGCCGCAGCTTCGTGTGGTTGCATTTCGTGCTTACCTAAATTCATCCACGAGCCAAATAATACATTTTCTTTGGAAGGGGCGGAAAATCTGAAGTCCAACGGACATGCTACTTCCGATCACGGACAACCAGAATGCGACCGTGTTAGAGCACGTGAGTTTGCTTCTGGAAAATACGATGGTGACAGAGACACTCGTACATTTTCATCGGCAAATGGCGCAAGGTGGACAAAAATAATAGTTCTGCAAAAGAAAATCTGGCACCGTGTTAGTCCGGGAATTTAGTATGGTTTCAGACCTCGGTGCCGACAGATGGCATGACCACCAACCTACATAGATATTGGAAAGGAACAATCGGTATGAAGGTTATCCTCGCAGAAGCAACCTTAGATATTCGGAATGCTATAGAAAATGGCGACCCATCGTTGATCGCCCAGAAAAACTTGCTTAAACACTTTGAAGGCATTGACCATCGAAAAGACAGCGATGAATATGGCTAACTAAAGGACGGCGACAGCTTTACGTCACCAACAAAGCTAGATTTTAGGTAAGATTGGGGGGAACGCAGCTGTGGCTCCAGCACGGAACCAAGGCAGAATTAGTTTTGGAGCAAGGATTAGCAGCGGGATGTAAATTAACAGATTAAAGGGTCATTATTTACTCTTTGTTCAAGTCGGAGACACAAGCTGAACTCAAACATGGAAACAAACGAAAGACATAAAAATCCGAAATGCAGTACACGAATAGTAACAGACCGACGGTGTGCAATCTGTTTTGTGTGATTTTTTAAAAGTTGCCGTCCGCCAGTGTTTGTTTTCTTTGTCATTTATGTATTTGGTCGAATTAGGAGTTCCTCTGGCGCCCATAATATAATCGGACCGTTTTTCCTCACTCAGAATGAGTTGTTAAATTTTCTGATAATTTCAGCTGGTGTAAATTCCTAATTAACGATTTTGCCGACATTTTTCCTAAGATCAGACAGTGAAAATCACGGTGTTGTCATGAGCTTCAAAAGGCCGATATGCTGTACATGGTCAGGGCTACAGATCTGTCTATCTTCGCGAATAGGTAAACCTGGAAGCGTCTGTGGTTGTTTTTCCACTCACCGGTTTCCACACCTATGGCAGCCAATCTGGTGCTTGGTATTTTTGAGTCGCCCTCACTTTTCCGTTTATGTTGATCATCCTTTCTATCAAACCTCTTTGATTTCTTAGATTATTAGTTGTTCTCAATCTTTTGACGGAGGCATCTCTTTTGTTGTCCAAAATGTATAGAAAATTTTCTACTGAATCCCGGATTTTGGCCTTATTCTTACTTAATCCTTTGTTTTGCATCTTAACTACTACATTTCTGTAAGTTACTCGATTTCATTTTAGGCGACGTTATGTCAAGCCGAAAATGCATTCCTGGTCCATCTTTTCTTCGCAATTGGACACTCCTGTTGGCCAGTCTGCATGAATTCTTAATTACATAGTTATACATCATGCAACAAAGCTCCCCTTGTCAGCATTTGCTTCCTTCATGTCTTGAACACATTAAACTACTGTTAAACCCGGTGGTCCCCAGGCTTAAGCGTGCCACGATCACAGATGGCAGGTGCACCGCGTCCACACTGTCACAACCGATCCGCTAGTCTCAAGTGTCCATTTTTAGTATCACGGATATGTTCCTGAAGGTAAATCATGAAGTGCGAAAATTAGAACAAACGGTTCATGAGTAAACTCACGTGAGGAAATTGGTGCAATCAGTTACATTAAGGCTGTTTCCTTCCATCTGCCTAATCAAACTCCCTGAAATATACCACACAAACATCTCTCTAGCGTTTGTTGGGCTGTCATCTTCTTGAGAGACAACTTAGCAGGCCCCACGGGGTTTCAATACAGCGGGTAATAATGTTTATGACCACACTCCACTAGACCCACTTAAAATGGTGATCCCTCTGTGGGTCACTCTTTTGAATCATATAATCGAGTGTTGAGCAGATCCTGTCCAATACCGTTTCAGTTGCTTAGTCCCGTTGCTGCAAAGCAGTTTATTTTGGGGGCAGATAATAGTCGCCTAAGGTGCCTTCCCGAAGTTCATCAAAATCACACAAGAGAAAATCCACATTCAAAGGGAAGACCTTGGACCGCCTAGAGGCCGAAATCCAGAACTGTTTCTCTGAACAATAATTCCACAAAGCCACCTGACAGCTGGAAGCCCAGTATCCACAGCGTGCAATGTGGTTCCACCTCCACCTCCACCTCGAAAATCTGTCGGCCTAGACTAAGGACGGTTCTCGAAACGAACTGACGGCAATGTGGCCCAGGAAATGCGCTGTTACGGTAAGGCATTAGAATGAACACCGGTTCTAAACCCACTGCCTGCTACGCCCTTAGTGATCGAGGACTCAGATGAAACCCACCGTGTGTCAGCAACCAAACCATTCCAGAAGAGTGACCACTCCACCAACCCACGTAAAGCAACACCAGTTGCACAAAACTACACGCCGGGCCCCTATAGCTGCGCCGAGTTCAAATTCATCTCTTTTTTTCATAAGATTGTTGGTAAAAATGTTTGCTCCCCCGCGCCCCAAGCAAGGACTATCTCATTCTATTGGTTGCCATGGGATGAGTTCTTGGCGCAAGTTCCTATGTCGATAGGGATATTGTTTTTGCAGGCTGAGGAACGGTGAGATACATTCGACGTGGAACTGCGTGGAACTTAGTAGCATTCGCTGGTGCCGGAGCTCTGTTTGAAGTGAACGAGACTAGGTTGATTCCTATATGACACGAGTAGGGAGATTTAATTTTCTTTCCGCAATGAACGAAAAGGTGACATCAATGCGTTTTTCAGAAGCCCAATCCAGTTTCATACACTTGATCCTCAAGTGAGTATGGGTGGTATAGATTAATGCGGAATGTTGTCATGCCCGCGATTCTACATAATATTCTTGACTTACATTTTACGCACAGTATTCTTAATGTTAAAGTCCCAGTGGTAAAACCCTTCCGTGGGGGTGACCATAAAATGGTCCCGAGTAGCTTCCCTTTTCTTGACGAACGTCCTTTACCTACATGTACCGGCCACACTGTCTCCGGTTCTCATATGTCGACTCGATGGTCGAAATCCCCAACGCTGCCCAAATATTTGATTAATCCAACCTCCTTTTATCTCACGACCCACAGAATGCGGCCGACGACGTTGAAGCAAGACCCGTTTTACAAATGATCGTCGAACCGCACCGAACGCCCAACGTAAACCCAAGTAGCCTGGTAAGATCTGTTAGCCCCAGATGAAACTATTAAGAGCATAAAAATTTTTTAATGAAACAGCAGACTTCCTGCTTTTGATGAACACTAACTGCTTACAGTGAGAACTTCGCAATGCACCTGAACGAAGTTTCAAAATGCAAGACATATCAGCTCTTCGGCCGCCCAACCCAGTTCAGAAGACTGCCCGTTTTTTCAAAGTTCCTAGGAGGCTGAACTCTTCAACCATTTCGATTTCCATCACAGAATAACTTGTAGGAATCGCGAAAGCAGTGAATACATACTTATCTTCTACTTTCATTGCCGACAGTCTGGTACACTCTGAAAGCCGCCCCATGCTGACTTCGGTTGGGTTGTCCCCACTTCATTCAACGTTGCTGGCGTCATGACATTGATGAAATGTGCCAGGCCATCCTGCAGGCCGGTACCTGGTGGTATTTCACCACTTCCATTTTGCACCCCAGGCACAGACCTTCGGCTACTTCTTCTAAATCTGTTCTCGCCCTCAATATCTCGCACTAATTTTTGGTCACAATGGAACACCTCCATTATTGTTCCGCACCCAAAATGGATAATTTGTATGACCCTGAGAACTTTCGCCCCAGTGACCACACTCCAGTTCTATCCAGGCTCATGGAAAGCTGTCAAAGAACAGCCGCTAAATTTATTTACTACCCACAGTTTTACCAGCTTCTCCTAGCATTGATTCCTTAGTGGCTAATCTTGCCCCACTTGTCAGATTGACTTCTTCCACCTATTTACCATAACGCTGGTACCCAACTTTTAATTCTCATTATCTTTCTAGATATGTCAAAAGAGGTTGACCAAGTTTCCAACTCTAGAAATCTGGCCAAAATCAGGACGTGTGGAACAAGAGTCCCACTACTACCTTGTAGACCTCACTGCCTTAGAAGCTGCACCTCTTGTCATTGCGTACCATTGCTCTCAAAAAACGTCTGGAGGCTGCTGACTTTACTAACTCTCATTCATAATTACGACCTCTATCTCTCAGAGACTCAGGTGCGGGAGTTTGCTTTAAAATTGTAGTAAGCACTACGCCAGGAGTTTTAGAACTGTTACCCCAGTCGGGCGTGCCACAAACCATTGCGATCCGTGATAACGAAAAACCGACAAATTCTACGGCAGGTTTTACCTCGGTGAAATTCTCTTCATATTGCCCGTTACACACTGTTTACTTTGATAACCACGGATCCAAACTTTATGTCGGGGTGCATCAGGATCAGCTATTCCACTCGCGGAATTTTCATTCCTAGATAACGTCTTCGAGGTTTCCTCAACTCATTCTACCCACCCATTTTCATTCTCACTCGCTTGCTTACTTGAACCTGGTCAAATCTGTTTTCGAAATACCCAGCCTAGTTTCATAAAAACTGCCCATATTGCAAAGACGACCTGAATCGCTCGCACAACAAACCAGTCCACCTTGGCAGGTTTCAAATGGCACTGGTAAATAAAAGTTAAGCTAGGGCGCCAAGGATAACGGATTCACAAATAGAGGTCTGTGCTCCACGGAATAAAGCACCATTCCTCGTGTGTTTGATTATCCTTATTTTAGTTTTCTTTTGTTCGTATAAGCGCAGTCTCTAATGATCGCAGAATGCTTACTTCGAACATCAGAAAAACAGACCGCTCCCTGATTTTGCGAAAAAATTACACGAAAAATGAGCGAAAAGAGGGGGAATTGTGGGAAGCACCTGCATGGGCTCAGCCATTATTCTGTTAGAAAAAGACTGTCTAGATTAGTTGGAATTCATAAGCAAGAGCCAACCAGGGCTGCTAAGCAAGGGGCAACTTCAACAATGGATATGTACGCAATCAGCACAGAAATGACCCTGCGAATGAGGAAATTCCACACCTCCTTTATGAAATACGCTTTTGAATTTGCTGAGACGATATATAGTATCAGTGCATCGGACCGTCCAAATTTACTTCGCCGGCCCACCATCTAAAATTCAACCCGCCTTTGCCCCCCCCAAAGCGCACCTGGCATGTATCCCGACTTTCAGTACAACAGTTGATGCTTCTTTTTTACTTAAACGCCTACGGTTACAGAATGTGCTTTATGATGCGAGTTTCTATCATCCTGTTCAAATACAAGTTACTAACCTCAAAATTCTCATGATTCTCCCATCCTACCTTTTTATAACAATCCCCAGCAACCCCTGCCCTAGCATCCGGTTCAGTCTGCCGTCCGAGGTTCATTTCATTGGTGACCTTTCTCGGTAATCAAACTAGTATCATCGGTGGTAGCTTATGCAGGATCAGTTATAGCAGAGCACCTGTTGCATGCATAGAGAGCAGAAAAATGTCGCAGGTTTGTTAATGATCGGTTTCCCAGGAACACATGTGTCAACCTTTCTATCAGACCAATGCAATGGGCTCTTCCGGTAAGTCACAAATCGACTGAGAAACATCACCAACAAGCTCCCTCATTCTGTCTACTTCAAGACAGTCATCTGGACCCTGAAATGCTCGGAAGAGGCCGACCGTTATCAATTCTCCATCGCTTTCAACTGCTTGAGCATCCTCATATCGCCAACCACTTTTTCACTGTGTTTGCCCACCATAGCACCGGTGGAAACAAATTCCAAAATGCTTTATCCTTTCTCCGGCCCTTCTTCAGGCCCGACAGTGACCACACTTACTATTCAAGGGGTGACAACGTGCAGATGCAGCACAGACATTGTCGCTATCAGCCCTGAATCCAATCTGTGTCTCAGCTATTCAGTCCTTTTAAGATGCTGCTAGCCAGATCTGGCGCCAAACTACCGGGCTTTCCAGTGCAAAGACAACCCAAAATGGGCAACCGATTGCATTGGATACCTCTACTTCAATGGACATTACGATCAGCTAAAACCACGGTCACTACTACCGTTGGAATGGCCTTGGCGGCTTCTGAACTTCCCGTTACTTATTTCCATCTAAGACCCAAATTGCCGATATCAAAAATGACAGCAAGGATGATATTCGTGCCAATTGTACTTAAGAACTATTTGGACTTCTTAGACAAACTCGTTTTCTTATCCATCACAATACCCAGCCCAGCTTCTCTTCAGCCACACAGATGAAATGTGGCATCTTGCGAGTCTTCCGTTCTGTCCTTGCACAGTTCCTCACAAAATTGCAATTATGGATTTGTCTGGTGCAATCCTGACTACATTCCTCTGCCTTTGTCTTCGGCATCCAATATCCCTTTGCTTTTGCTATATAAAACATTTTATTTACCCCGTCCTTAACTAATTTCCATTCCGTCATGATATCCCTGTTGTTCTTCACCCTATCGGGTTAACGGTTCTGTCAAATGGACAGTACACTCGACTTTTGATGCCTTTGGCTATGAACCAATATCCGCCATCGTCCTCCGGCTGATCTTGCGCATTCAACAGACATCTCTGGCGTATTCAAACATGGGACGGCTCGCACTGCGCTCCGGAAAATTTTGCATAGCCTTGTTGAGCAATTCTTCTGGCAAACTCGAGCCTTGAGTTGTACGTTGCAGATGCTGATCTTGCTTCCATGACTGCTTGAGTTGTCTAAGGGAGCCCACATGTATCCTCATTTTCTATCTGTTTTCTGTGACTCTTCTGGGATATCTTTCAAGAAATTTCATCTTGTCTTGCGCAAATATAAAATACATTACTGGTTTTATCAAACTGCAGTCTCCTTTAGAAATAAGTTTTGCTGGCTACTTTCACTCTGGAAGTTACAGGATGACGGCGGAGGAACTACCAGCGGTACCTTCAAATTCGTTTGGGTTCTGCCGCCCCCGCAACAAGAGCTTCAAATCGACAAAGTTCCCTTTCATCATAATTTGCTCCACATATCTGGTTTTAACTTCGTCGCAAAAATTGTCTTCCCTAATAGATATTCATTGTATCAGAACGGCGGTAGCTTTCTCCATGGGTAACTAGACATTGCCAGTGTACTAGAATTCTTTGTTTGGTAGTCTGTGGTCTGGTCGACGGTACATCTGCAGTGACCGAAATCGCCGCCATCCGGTCCCGGAGAGCAGCGTTGAATGTAGAGAGTTCCCCTCTGAAGTCTTTAATCTCCGCTCATTTCTCATCCCCCCTGCAGCCGCAAAAAGTCGAATCGTCTGGAAAAATGTTGCTGGACCTGGCAGACACTACCAAAAATGCGGAGGGATCTGCCACAGAGGCACTCAGCTAGGGTAATCTTTTCAAGGACTCAGACCCGATTGGGAAGACAAACGCGCTTATTCGGAGAGTTGGGTATTGTTTCCGGCCCCCTTTGTCCTCTAGGGCTCCGGGCTAAGTCCAAGAGAAGAGTCCTTTTAAACCGTGTTCGAAGTGAATGTATAAGATAATGGCTTGTAGTTACTTTTGGAGCATTTTGCCGGTCAGGCCACACAATGTCCGAAAGCAAAATGTCTGGACGAACATGTCAGGGGTTTGATTGGGCGGAGAACCTAGGGGAAGCCCGAAACTTGGCTCCTCACAAACAGTCTTACTAGTTAAAATGGAAACCAATTCGGCAAATACGAACAGATTCTCCCAACTCGTGAAATGCCAAGCTTTCGTTGCTCAAAATCAAGATCGCAACGGTTTCCAGCTGATCTAATACCAGTCTGGAATTAAGCGAAGAGGAAGCCCAGGTTATAACCATTGAAATAAGGGCTTTTAGGGGCTGAACTTGGAAAAACGAGAAAGCTACCGGAGAATAATGCCAGAAATACTCTGATAGATGTGGGAAAGCAAGTGCCGGTTAAAACTACCAACACACAGGTTGCAGGCTCTCCACATCTTACACAGAAACAACAGCAAGCCGGGACGCCGGGGGCGGACAGTCCCGAGGCTGCATTGACTTAAGATTCACAAACCCTGACATCTTAGCGAAGCTACTCCAATAAGCAGAGGGGCTACATTTATGACTAATCAAGCTGCCCGTGCTTCAGCCTCTAGCCGCTCTTACTTAGAATCCCTGTTTGACCAGTCTCAAATCAGATAAAAACTAACAGTCCAGCTGTTTCTTTTTAATCCGTAGCAACCCGAGCGCGTCCACCAGGCTCCGGACAAGGAGAAGCAACAAAGGGATTACACATTTGATAATAAAAGTCGAAAAGCATGGGCCAGCTGGAGAACGGGATACCGATTCACTACGATTATCTTGGTCAGGAGAGCTGCCCGCTCCAAGTTACCTTCAATTTTTGAAGTTGCTGACGAGTGGATATCAAACTAAGCCCTCTAGAATTGCCTGAGTCTCCGTAACATAAGGTTTTATCTCGGGTAGCTTCTAGTGGACCCAAACTCACGCTCGTACAAGCAAAATCCTGGCTTACCCCAGATATCTCGGAGTGACGGCTCACCGCAAGAGACTATCATTTTATGCCAGCTGGAGTCAAAGGAGTGGGGCAGGAGAACAGGTCCTTTAATTAAGAAATCATCTCACCTCCCCGTAAAGCACTGTGCACCCCCCCCTTGGGCATTGCTTTATTGAATATAAGTTCTTGAGCCAACAAAGTTCCCTTGGTGGGTGCTGCATATAGACTTCGACAAAGCAGTCCAAAAGAATTCAGAAGTATACCTAAGCATTTGGGAATCTCCGAACGGGGGCGGTGCTCCACCGATTTGACTCTACCATCGCATTTCAACGCCCATGCATAGAAGTGGAGTATAGGTACCGCCGAGGGTTACTTTGAACAAGCATCTGGCTACACTGGTAAAAGCACTCGGTTAGGTGTGGCGGGGTTCGGACCCAACGAGAGGTCGCTCCGGATCAAACACCACTCCTAGGTTTGTGCCCTCTATAGG
Source organism: Fasciolopsis buskii (assembly GCA_008360955.1). Lineage (NCBI taxonomy): Eukaryota > Metazoa > Platyhelminthes > Trematoda > Plagiorchiida > Fasciolidae > Fasciolopsis > Fasciolopsis buskii. The sequence continues at coordinate 7,699 of LUCM01004519.1, read as the reverse complement.
CTAGGTTTTTACCATATTTTCCAGCTAATGACCAGGGAACTGGGGAACATCAGATTCCAAGCTATTTCCAGCTGACCGACCATCCGGTCTTGCACAGGAAAAAGCAAAATACCGTAACCAGATCGCTCTTTCCATGCTCTAGCAAATATCTTCAATAAGGGCGTTAAACCCTGTTTTCGGAATTTAAAACTCGTCTGCGGAATTTGGCGATAGACCGGTGCTCCTGGTAACAGTTTTTCACACGAGTCCACCAAACATTGACTCATTTGACTCCGGTCCTCCTTTTCCAACGCCACCTTCGTCTCTAGACCAAGCCGAAATTTATGAACTTAAAATTGCTTGAAACAAACCTCATGTTTTAGTATTATGATCGCACAGTTCCCATCCATTGTCGCCGCTCTCCTTGCTTGGCGGGCTGTGCCAGAATTTTCGAGTTTTATATTGCCTTTTTGATATCCAGTCTGGTTTTCGCTCATTTCCATTCCGTTGTGGCATCCATACTGATCCTCATCTCCACCATATAACTCTCAGGATTATCGAGCATCCCGGCCAACAGGCAGCGACAGCCATTGCCCTCCAGCCATATTTTGCGCCCGCGATACGCACCTTTGCCGCATTCAAACAATATAACTCGCAGTGCAAGACTAGAATGCAACCACAGAAAAATCTTTTCAAACCATTATCTAGCTCTGAGTTAAAGCCCCCTGCTCGGGAAATCACATTGCATGTTATGATCTTTTGAGCAATACCACATTGCATTGTATGTTTGGTTTCCGTTTTTCGTGTCTTCACTGTGCCTTCTTGGCCCAGTTTTGATCTTATCTTGCGCATGACTCTCGTACGTCTGGAAATATACAAAAACAAACAAACCTGCCAAATTACTAGAGGTCACTCTTACCCCCTGTCACTTCGATTTATATTATCCGTATTTCCTGTGCATCATCTATGTAAAAAATTGATCTTGCCTTGCGCATGCATCTCGGAAATCGAGAAATATACATTTTCATCATCGCCATCATCATCATCATCATCATCATCATCATAATCATACGGTATCGAGGCTTCATTTGGGAGCTTGCTTTCCTAACTCTCACTTGTGAGGATCCATTGTCATGCACATAACAAATGCACATTACCAGGCAGACAGTGGATGCTAGCTTAACACCCTACGGGAGGTATGTCACCCCAGCCATGGAACACTCTTCAGTGTTCTCAGTGTTTCGGTGACGCTTGGAAGAAATCTCACTCCCAAACTGGTATCCACCAGCCCACCTCTCCCCCGTTGCATTTTCTGAACCAGTTAGCGACAAACTGTAGTCAACGCTAAGTGAAGAACCCTTGAAATCAACTAAACCCACTCGATCCGCTAGATCTGGAAGAATTCCACCCCCCTAATTCTGAAGGAAGCTTCATTTTTTATGGGAAAAAAATGATTTGGCCTGGCGGTATTCCACACTTCCTGGAGAGAAGCCTTCATCTGCATTGTTCAAGACGGGAGATCTCCGTCACCCTGGTAGCTATGGGCCTATCAGCTTAATTAGAACCCAGAGTAAGGAATTTGGGCACATCTTGAGGCGAATAATATTGGCTCATCTACGTAATAATAGCCCCGTCTTTTCTGACCAGCGCGGCCTTCTCCCAAAAAACCGTGCATTGCAAACCTGCCCCACGCCGTGGAAAGGTTCAAAGAAACACTTGACGACTGACTGGTTTTACTCGCCTTCTTCACCGGTTTTGCAGGCCTTCGATTAGGTTCCACGATGCCATCTTCCTCACACGTAGGAATTCTGCTGGAGTATGTAATCAGAGGCCTCAGGTTCTGTGCAGTTTCTTCGCAGGAAGCACCCTCGCGGTGAAAGATGGCCCATGCCCCTAAACAGTCTCGTATTCAGGCTGGAGTCCGTCAGCGTTCCGTCCCATGCACTCTCTTAATTTTAAATCGCTTCGGGGGCCGTCCTTGAAACTTCTCAGGAAGCTTAGCGACGCGTGCTGGTTGCAACGCACTTACCGCACGATAAATCCGTTCGATGAGGTCCACCCGCGTCACAATATGCATTGGGCCACAAAAACCTTGGACATGCGTGAGCCAAAGCCCAGTAAGCCCACCAGTCACCGTCAATACTTAAGCAAAATTTCCATTACTCCAGCTCACAACCTGTAAGTTACACAGATAATGTCACAATCCGGATCACCGAGGTAGAAGAATTTCAATGTTCAATGAGCGGCACCAAGTGCTGGTCCATCGATTTGCGCTCATCCATCAACAGAGACAAAGTCCCCAATCAGAACTGCTTCGGCCATCTCCAGGTATAAAACAGATAATGCATAAGGAAAGCACGAAAGTCACTTTGGTGATGGTGATCTCACAAATTCCGGTATAAAGCGACATTTTTCGGAGGGTTTTCAACACCCATGCATTACAGCACGCCAGAAGCCAGTCGGTCATGAGCTGCTTTCCTTTGGCTAAAAATTCGTTCGTTTGCAGTCACCGCGTGATTATTAAATATGAAGTTCACAACAGTTGACGATTTGAGCTGTGAGTGAGCCTTGAAAATGTTGGAAGTCTTTTGAACTGGGTTAGGCGACCCAAGAGCTAGCATTTCCTGCTCTTTTAACCTTAGTTTGGACTCCATAAGAAATTCTTGTTGCAAGAGGTTGACTTGCACTAAGAGCGTGAAGTCTCCTGTTTTATTGAAGATCTGTTGGGTCTTCATGTGATTCGTCAGGAGCTGACAAATCCCACTAGGCTTCTTGGGTTTATGTTCAGTGATCGGAGTGGACAAACGATTAGCAGTAAGAAGTAGTTTTGCGTAAAGGCCGTCTGCCGCCCTCTGTGGGTCAGGAGATAAAAAGAAGCTGGACCAATATATATACTCTAGTTCGTAATTCCACCTGGGACGCATTTTTTCTATCAGAAGAAATAAAACCGGCCGCTGATCAGTTTTACTGCAAACTGCACCGTGCATTGATGCAGCCACTCCGTCCCACATTTTAAGCCTGCCGCCCAAAAGAACTTGTTGTGTCCGAATAAACTGTAAGCTCGCTAAACTCCAGCAAACCTTTTTTAAATGCAGAGATTATATGTTGTTTTTACAAATAAATCAACTAAAAATCTAGAAACAGTACTGGACCACAGAAGCAAAGAGCAGGAGCTGTAAGTTCTAAACCAGCGGCTTACTAAAACTACTGTGTGGTACACTTTTCCGGCGTCCTGTTCAAATATAAATCACTTATCCCAACGTTCCTATGCATCTCCCTTCTCTTTTTTCTACGACTTCTCGTGGCAAATTCTGTCCTAGCATCCATCCCAAACTGCCATCCACAGCCCATTCAGTTGTGCTCTTTCCTGGCAATTGAAGGTAGCAAAAAATTTGCGGTGGATCGCATGCACGTGATCCACCACCAATAGCTGATCATGATCAATTATAACTGATTCCATGTAGCATGTTCACCAGGCTCGTAGACCAGACGAGTTCAACTAACAGAGCAAAAAGTTACTTTCTTCCCTAAACATTGCGCTAGCCATCCTGTCAGACTACTGTAATCTACATCTGCGAGGAATGCGCTACAAATAAGGACACTGCAGCCTAAGATTGTCTGAGCCATATACCCTATAAGGAGCAAGCAGACGGTGTTCGTTGCACACGTCCCGTCAAAAAGCTCTCC
>LUCM01004518.1:39487-77932 GCA_008360955.1 Fasciolopsis buskii | reverse complement strand
ATAGGGTGGACGAGTTGTGTCAATAGGATGGTTAAGGAGGGGGGCATGGACATGGATTCTACCGTGAACTGCCCTATGGTCGCTCCCTGGAAATTTATTTCCGACATGAACCAAGATGTGGTGATCAGTATGTGTGAAGATGAGATCTAATATATTATTAGTTCTGGTGGGTGACGCTACGTGATGCACCCAACCCCATGATGTAGATGGGAGGCGAACGATGTTAGGCTTGGTGGAGCCGTAATCGTGGGCCAGGTTACGCCAGGGAGATTGAAGTCTCCGGCAATGAGTTTCTATTTTGATGGGAGGGGTGCGAGGTAGTGAAATGCGTTTGCTATGAGGGGGAGCCCACTTTCATTATGAGCTGGAGGGCGATAGATACAGGCAGTATGGATAACACAGGACGACACCTTTATAGTGAGCCATAGCGATTCTTAGATCAGTTCGAGTGTAGGATGCGGAGGCCGGTAAGCCCTAACTTATATAAATAAGGCAACCGCCCCCACGGCGGTCGTTTCTAGTACCTCTAAAGGATTGGTATCCCGCAAGAGAAGTCGCACTATTAGATGTATCCTCGATAAGCCAAGACTCAGTGATGAAGATTATATTCGGGTTGGAAGACGCAGCAAAGTAGACAAACCTAGGCTCAAACTTCGTTTCCTCACACTGACATACGGTATTCACGTAGTTTTACCTAAACGGAATGCACTCAACGGCTTTGGCTGTGTAGCCTAATAACGTTTGTGGTGGCTACCTAAACCGAGGTGCATTTGCTTTGTAATCTCTGATTTCCATGGACGCATAACCAGTAGACAGAGGTGGCGAAGGTTTAAAATTAAGATTAATCATTCTTCAACCTCGAACACCTCCGCCCTAATTTAACTCCGGTAAGCAGCACTGAAGCCCCTCTAAGCACACAGCATTCAAGTGCGCCGTCCATTTTGGGTCCAACTTGGACTAGCGAATGCGAGTAGTCAGTTCCGCTGTAAATTATTCAATTTTGCGCAAAGCAGATGGTCACTTTGGCAGTGTGAACATTTACCTAGCCAGAAGTTGCAATTTGCATTAGCACAGGCGCGAGGCCACATGGATGCCTGGAATCTTCTCTACATCGCTGTAGTGTATTCAAGTATAACCGTTGCAGGGCGTCTTGCTCTATTCCACCAAGTGTCTAAGCACCAAGGACCAGTCTTTTGGTGACAGATGTGAGTGGTCATGATATCCCTCGTCCGCCAGAATAAGCAATGAGAGAGATTAACATCTCCATCCTAACCCAAAAAACATTCGTTGTGATAGCGTTCTCTCATTATAGGCCTTCCCGAGAAAAATAAATAAAAAGCATTAGGTAAAATAGACACACTCCGCAGTCAATTTCAGAAGGACTACTAGACTTTCAGAAGATAAAAAATATATATTCTAAAATACGAGGTGCAGAAAATACAATGATTCCTGCTGAAAAGATTGATAGCTTAACAGACAACAAACAGCAGGAAATAATCCAAACCTAAGATCCTTTCAGTGGGAGAAAACAAAGAACCAGTAGTTGAATTGTAGCCTAACTGAGCATAGGGACTGATGAAACACAAAGCGAACAAGAATAAACGGTGTGGAAAATTAAAATGGAAAGTTATGAGCTGGTATGTGCTGCTCATGGAAAAGGAAGATCGCAAAATGCATTAAAATGGGACGATGACAGAGGCCAGTTGAGAAGGAAGACTGTAAAAAATCATCAAATTAACAACCGTGATTTATGAATGTAAAATAAAATTGAAATAAACTACTGTGGAGCTCAGGAGACATTGTTACTGCTAGTTAACCACAGGGTACCTTGGCAGACGGTGGGCTAAATAGAAGTGGATTCATCGGGACCGAAGAATAAAACCTATGTGGGATAGACTGGATATCGTTCTGAGCGACAGGGTGGGACTAAGAAAGTACAGTTGGAGCCGAGAATCGCTTGCACATTTTATGAGTGGAAGTTCTAGTGTGTATCGGTCTCACTATGGAGCAGCAGATCTGGGAAAGCAGATGAATGGCGAAGGTGTGTAAAAATATCAACAGGATCCGAGAAGGGTGAGGAGTAAAAAACAGTGGGTTTATTTCTTATTAAACGTGACGGACGAGAAGCGTGAAAATACTGTTCATGAGTGGCGCCAGATGTGAAGCATTGTGGGGGGTCCAGAAAACATAGGGTTAATAACACAACGGTTTCACAATGCGCCATTGGTGTTTACATCGTACGTGCACCGTGTGTAAGTTTGCATTTGTGCTTTGTCAGGATAAACCGATTCGCCGGAAGACGGCACCTTTTTGGAAGTTGAACACTAACACCAGAGTTCCGAAGCAGGAGGGGATAGTTCTTCTAGTTTTTTATGAACTTCTGAGTTTGGATGTGAAAATACAAAGATATAAGCTGTAATAGCACTATCGATCGACACATGCAATGCATAAGGTGAAACGGAATTTTTTGGTATTTTGCGACAAGCATCTGAGTTGCCCCAAAATGCTTCCATAGACAGAATTAGTAATGCAGGGTACCCTGGGTGGCGGGATGGTACCAGAAAGCGACAAGGAGAGAAACCTGAAGCCAATTAGGAGTGAGGTGAGATATCTGCAAAAACCTTTCTACGGGGAGATTAGATTAAAAGCCTTGCTCTAGAATTATAGGGCGAAAGAGCCGGAATATTAAGACCAGCACGAAGACCGGACGGGTTTTAAAGACGTGGTGCTTTTCGCACCCTAGCTGGAATAAATAACGAGTCTCAATAATAATAATAACGTTTTTTTCAATTTGAAGGAAGCAAGCTTAAAGCAAGTTAAAATTTTTTACAAGAATTATGCAGAAGAAAGGCGAATAAAAGAAATCAAGGCAGATGAGGGATTAATACAGTGTTGGGTTATTGGAGAAGTATACTGGAAGGTGGAATGAGATGCTGCAGAGTAATGCGGAAAGTACAAATATTCCTTGAAAATTACCACTGAGCACATTGAGAAAACACAAGTTGGCGAACAAGCTCGTTTTCAGTGATTCGTGCTCATGCCATTACATCACTATATATATCTTGACAAAATATTTTCACTAATCCAACCCTTCCTATAGTGAAAATATTTTGTCAAGATATATATAGTGATGTAATGGCATGAGCACGAATCACTGAAAACGAGCTTGTTCGCCAACTTGTGTTTTCTCAAAGCATGGATGACCCCGTCGGAAGTGGGCAGTCAAACTCTAAATAATCAGTATGATTAGTAAAGATAGGTGTATGGAAAGGCTGCGTTCGGATGCCAAAGGGGCAAGACATGAATTCGGTTCGATGAGTCATACCGAAAGGAAGCCTGACCACAACCAGAAGAATAAGACCGGTAGCCAAAATCCCTTGACGTCCGTTTGACACAACAGGCTTGGAGTGGGACCCATACCAAGTCCGGAGGCAGCCAGGCGCTGTAGCCCGCGGACTGACTGAGGTTGGTCTGATTTTGTGAGGCACTCCGAGGGGAGCGAGAGCTGCGTTCAATAAGTAAATCAGAGATTCGACAATGAACCCCCCTACATGAAGAGCAATTGACTAAAGAACTCTATCGTGCTTGGACCCTTAAAGGCTAGTCGATTATGGCAAATAACGAAACGAGTCGTTTTGACCAGAAAGAAGATTGATTAGGCGGGCTGGGAATGAACCTGATTTGAGACCACCGAGGAAAGGTTTTAGAGTTAGCGATAGAGTGAAACCAGATTTTAAACTAATAGGTCACTGAAAAATTTATTTCCGGCCTTTTGTCCGGTTTTAAAGAAATGTGTCTAATAAACAACAGCAGAATTATTACAGATGGCTACCCTACTGTGCATGGAAAATCCATAACCTGCCTAATCATGAAAGCAGCAGGACCAAACGACGTAAGGTGTTTATCGAAAAATCGATGCTCCATGTATTGATGCATTGTTCGGAACGACGGAGCAGAGATTTCAGANGCTATTAAGTGACTTAATTGTTCCAGTGCCTAACCATGCCGGGTGGTGCTCACGGATACGTTCAGACAAGCGCTTGATCGTGCGGCCGATGTACGTTGTCCCACAGGAACATGTGAATGAATAGATACAAAACGAGGCTGCAGAATCAGGGACTTTGTCTTTCAACCATAATGACACTACGGGGCGGGATTTGAACAGGATACGAAGCTTGGCTGCGTAGAATGTTTTATTGATAGCACTAGTCAGCCTTCGTCGTGCTATTTCTGCTAGCGCGTCACCTTTGAATGGCAGAGATATGTATACCGGCTTTCTCTCCACCGTCGCCCTCCTAGGAACTTCCTGCTCTGTCTCCAACATCTCGATTAATAGTACAAATATGCCAATGAGAAACCAAAACTAGAAAACTAACCTCAAAATATTATACGAAGTTTCCTAGAGCTGTTTTTGCGCAACGGGCTAAGAGTCATTTCGTGTTTGTGCGCACTAACTGTGCGCACCGCTGGAGCAAAAAAACCAGAGCTCAACGGCGAATGTTGAGATATGGCCTGCATTCTATCGTTCGCATAGCTTTAGGCGGGTATTAGTGAAGTGGCATGACCAACAATCCTAAAATATTTTCCAAAGAAGGTCGGCAGGTAATGAGCAGCATGAGCATCTGTGTTTGGATCGTAATTTATTGAACGGATCGGTTTCGCAAACAAGTGCTTTCACAGAAGAGCGGATGGTAATGCCGACGAAAAAAAGGCGGTTGAAGAAGTGAGGTCTTCATTTTCCTAGGACAGGGTCTAAGTGGGTTAAATACAATTCCACTAATGAAGATGACCAGTGCATATCAGAAACAGAAGTCTGTATGGGGAAGGTTGTGGATGTACACAGATGAGTGAACCCGTATAGGTGCCTGTGGCAGTTACTCGGCCTGGCCGTGCTTTCTGGTGTCAAAGTTCGTTTGGAAATGGTGGGGACAAACTGTTCGGACGTCCGGATTATACGCCATCGCCCTTGTGGGTGTTGCCAAGGAGAGCTAACTGTGGAGAAATGCGAAATTCAAACTTAAAGATGGCACGACCAATTTGGATGATGGTCCGCATCAACTATAAATGTCCACGCAAGCAGAAGTTGTCCACAGTCAAGTCTACTTACTCACTGTTGACCATTTTTGGAGAGACGAATATGGGAGAATACTGTAAATAAAAAATGCTATTTGGATAGCGAAGCGACAGAAAAGACAAAAACTGAGTGGATTACATTGAGCGCTGTTTCATCCTCTCAGCCGTGAAATTGGGGAGTGAGTCACTTTGGAATCCAAAGGGCCAAGTACGGACATGGTGCCATTAAACCTGCTGATCAAGCAATTCAGAATGGCTTGGAGAAATGACGTAATGTATTGTACTGGTAGGCCGAAAACGTTGCGGTCACTTAAAGATTGATAAATATTTAGCGGGATAAATTGGCTTACACGGAAACTGGTGGCTGTGGCCATTTCAGTGAACTTTAGGCAATGATTTATATAATAACAGGGTGACCAGGTCAAATATTTTGGTAGTCTTGGTAGCGTATGTGTAGATAGGTTTCACTCCCATGAGGGCCACTCACTAACACTGAGGTGATGATCAATCCAATAACCTTGAGTGCTATGAGATATCAACACCAAAGTGTCACCGGGCATTTAATAGTGCGGATGTGTACTGGCAGCATCTTCTTCATTTTGGTACACGTTAAACAGAAAACTCTGATTGCCAGTGCAATGTTCGTGAGCGGAACAGGGGATGTAAAATATCTATACCCTAAGGATTATGAGCGCTGTTCGTGAAATCAAAGTATAGGAGGTAAAAAGCGTTATATGTTTCCAGTGCCTACAACTGCAGATGTAAATGCGGATATCTCATCAACTTTGCTGAAGTTATATTTGATTCCACTGCTTGCAACTTTGACACGTGGTCTCATTTGACGCCTACAAAGAAAAGACACACTAACATTGGTGCCGAGCGTCGGATTCCGACAAACCCCAAGGAAATATTGACTGGCGTGAGGAAAAATAATGATGCCAATAGTTTATCTTATGTGCAGCATTCAAACATTCTCAGCAAGCGATCACAAAGTGCGGTCACAGTTATCAGTTTGTGCAACAAATGGAGGAACTAATCAGGCGATAGCTAGTATAAAAGACGAAGTCACGTTGGAATGAAAATGGCCTGGAAAGCAGCAAACAGTTGAGCAGAAAATTTCACTGTAGTCGATTGGATAGTTCTGTCACCGGTCCTGTAGCCCGCCATATGCGTGAAACACAACGGGATAATTTGTGAATAACTGAAGTTGACCTCTTCATTTGGCAGTACCCGTGTGTGGTAGAGACAAATATAAATTATATGAAATGGAATGAATAAAGTAAGACAAGGAGACTCACAAAAAACAGGAGAGAACTGAATAAGAAAGGTGTGATGTAATGCGTATCTTGATGAGGCTTTTATTGGAAAAAAAATCAAACCAGGAAAAACCAAATTGTGGAATAGCCAGAGGTCTTGCAGCTTCCGGCAAGTGAGATGGGCAGCATGCAATAGAAATTGTGCATTTCTGGAATATTACTAAATCCATATGAAGTTTGTTTTAGTTAGACTCCATTTCTTAAAATGCACTTAGGTACAACAAATGGGAGGAGTTGAAAAGAGAAAAGGACAATTTGTCGACTTGCTGGTAGATAACCGGGAGTAATGCACACAATGTTAGGTGCATTAATGCGGTGGATGGTTGCCGGAAACAGGAATCAGACGGCGAAAAAAAGACGGTAAACACAACGAAGTTGGTAGGTGGGGCCGACAGAGTGCTGGACTTCTTGGGTGAAACATCTTTTGGGAGTTCGACTCGGGATGTCTCGTCCGTCACCTCAGCTGTGCCCACACTTTGCTGCAGCCGGGTGCTTACCCAGTGTCCGTCTGCCAATCTGGTGTGCCCGTACACACCCAACATCTAAGGGATTAGCATGCAAACACTAAAGATGACCCGACTAAATTTGAGAAAAATCCGAATTTGGGAAAGTAAATACGGTTTATGGGAGATCTAACCGAGCCTTGGGCAATGATCAGCAACAGCATTGGAGTGTTAAGTAAGGTTTCGGTGGCGAATCTTTGTGTCAGGTTTACTTTAGCATCTCTTTGGGTAACGTGATAGCGAGAATATACCCTGTCGGCAAGTGCTAAACCTGTACAGATAATGACACTGATGTGAATGCATCGGATGGTTTAAGTCCGTTCTCTTTCCTTGGATGTAGCTAAAGAAGAATAGGTGGGTGAACCTATTGGGTTTTTAATGTGTATGTATTATGTAGAATGGCGCGAAAAAGGTAAAACCATGTCACCACAACGAAACTATCAACGAAATACTGTGTGTGCTACCTTGCTGAAGGTAAACTAATTATAAATCGGCATGAATTAGGCACGACAAGTGGGTTGTGTGCTGCGCAGTCCCACAGAGAAGATAGCTTGAGATTCTGGTCAGGGATGAAGGTTCGGTTATGTAGGCACAAGGAGATGCACTTTGGCACCGGGAAGCTCTGCTATAGAACTAGTTAAGTCGAGGCAAAAGGGAAGTATTTTACTGAATACCCAATAAAACTGTGCCAAAACCGTTTGCCATTTCTTTTCTTGACGGTGACAGCAGAAACCCGCTAGGAGCGTTTACTTGGGCTTTTCTGACTGCTAACACTTCACATGAAGATGGAGCAAGTGGAACAAGTGTGATTAGGCCGAAGCTTCTAAGACGTGTCAAAATGATCCCGTGTGCAGCAGACACAGGAGATGAAATCTGATCTCCGAATGGTGGAAATCCATTTCCATTTATGCAGTTTCAGTTGTAAGCATAAACGCATATATGTGGATTCCAGCCAGTTTGCGGTTGATTAGTTATGGTGTGTAAACGGAGCTCTGAGATTAACAAGACCCAGAAAATTGGGAATGGAACGGTCAAATAATTTTGGCCTGGTTGGACGGAAGGGGAATGTGCGGCTTCCTATTTAAAGGTAAACGCATTACACTTGCGCATATCCGAGGCCATCCGAGTACCACCGAGTTGGTGGTCAAGCTTGGTGATGTGCTCGGCAGTTTCCAGCAGGCTGATAAGAGAAAGGTAGACGGGAGCGCAGCCAAGATAGTAGTTTCCTGGGAAACGAAAAACATCGGATAACTATTTATGACACAGGATAGGAAGGTTATGCTTCCCGATTTTTAGGAACTTATATATGTATATACAGGAGGTTACAGGAAGGATATACATAGAAATCGGTTGAGTTCCGCTGACCTGGCTAGTGCTAAAACTTGGTGTTTATAGATTAGAATGCACATGCACATGTAGGCATATATGTGTGTAAATGTACATAGGTCTCCTAATAGAGATAAAGGCCAGTCAGCCAAGTACCTGTAAGTTGACCACAGCAAGGTTAAAATTACCGGAACTGTGGTCCTTGAAGAGTGAGACAAAAAGTAATTTAGAGGTGCAGGTTGAGAAGGGTTTATTTCCGATTTCTGAAAAGTTAAATAAACACACATATGCAGTTGTATACATAAAAATTGACATATGTATATGCCGACTGAATTCTACAAATTTGACGAGCAATCAAACTAAATGCAGCAATAGGACTGCTTAAAATTCTTTGTATCTTAAAGTTGCCTTTTCTCGTATCTGATATCAGACTACTGCTGCAGAGCCTGTTCCGGCAGGCGATGATTTTGATAGCCGTTTAATTTCCGATGGATGAGTTTTTCTTTTTTGTCACTATTGTTCTAGTGTGGGAGTGCTTTACGGATATCGGTTGCAGTCGCGAGTCACCAAGGAATAGAGTGGTTTGTTTTATTGCTATCTAATTTTTCCTTATCGCCCGGTTAGATAACAACAGCAGGGCAGTTTGTGCTCCTTGAGTTTTGGCTATGACGTTCAAAGAAATCTTCATCAGGTCTGATTAGAAATGCAAATATTTTTGAAATTGCTTTATCCACAAGACAGGTACCGTATAATTTGCTCATCTGCTCATCTTACGCATAACCTTTCCCTGCTTCTCGAACATGACAGGTAGGAAAGCAAACGAAACACCGACAAAAGCATGGCTGGTGTTTCCTTGCAATATACTCATGGGTATTGAAACGATTTATGGAACAGTCTCGTCTTCTGTTGAATTGCTCATCGAAAGGGAATACGCGATGATTTGAGGTTCCGAGGTGCCACAAAATCATGTGTAGTCTGCTATTGAGTGATTGCAGCTGTGAACTGCTGATCCACTTCACAAGGACAAGGATTCCTGCGTTTTGATAAAAACAGCAGTTGTCGGGACTGGAAAGTTCTAACGTATCAAGGTGCCATGGGATGGTGAATGGGAACCAAAGCTGACGCTTCCAGGATATATCGAGGACAGTTACCACGCACGTAGTGGCCACGTACAAAATACACAAAAGAAAACGTACGGTTTACGCATATGTACATGCTGAAATGTTCGGAAGTATTAGGCACCTCGCCGAGCTCGAAAGTTTTACTTGTGCGCAACTATTGGGGGCGTGTTTTTTGGATTTTACAGGCGAGACCATCAGAATGCAGAGTAAATTAAATTTATACGGTCTTTGGGAAAGCATAATACCATTCCGTATTTGTTTGCAAAATAGAATGGTGTCACTAATGGGTCTATAGAGAAGAATCAAGGAACACTAGGTGTTGAAAAGCAAACGCAGTAAAGTAAAAGGGCCAAAAGCAGCAAAATTAGACTACTGACTATAACACAACGGATATATTGTCAGGCTAGTCTGGAGACATTGGCTCTTCTCATAGACAGTGGAGCATGGTAATTCATACTCTATATGAATCCATTGATTATAAACATAAGAAAATTATCAGTTACGGACGGTTAACGGTGATAAGCCTTGCACTGGTCACTATCAAAAGTGGGTAATAAAAAACGAGCGGGAGGTTAGCCAAATCCTGTAATCGCATCAACAATAATCAAAGCTTGCGCAATAAAATTCGTTATCGCAGCTCACAGCTTGCTATTTACACTCACTCAGTGTACATTCTCAATAGATGGCGTGATCCACCGGTGCATCTTGGGTGCACGATGGCTTTATGTATAAAAAGCAATAGACCATAGATCGCCTATTGATGATAATAACTAATTTATTGTTTGAGGCTTCTCCGGAAGCATGCTAGATGCATGGCTTTGTTGCACAATGAAATGAACAATGCACAAATGTTAATTCAATTATTCAACACCCAGGAAGTTTGAAAAGATTAATAGCATATGGATTTCATGGCTGGTGGGATTTCAGTGTCAAGTTCAATCGACCTTTACCGGTGGTCTGCGCTATCGAGGAACGGTGAACACTGGCGGATGCGAACTGAGTATTATAAAGATATTAGAAAGATAAATCTTTACCCGCTGCTGACTGGGTGTCGACTTGTCACCTGGAACACGGGCGCTTGCGTAGGTGCCTTGACACGAAGTCTGCAATGGTGCTGAGCACACTGTAACTTCCATGATAACGGTTATTTCTGGCGCAGGATACATCCGTGGCTAACGCGTCGGCCACTTCCTTGGTTGGTCCAACTTCAGCTATTGAATTAGATGCTCACAGATTGAAGCTTCGCGCGAACAATTTCGTAAGACATTGAGTTATTACTCCCTTGTGCGATAACTCTGCCACCAACTGGTATCAACCACCAATTATTAGAATTGATATTATACTTTCAGTAATAAGGGGTTCGCTATACATGGCAAAGTGATTTGGACCGAATATCATTGGGAGCTTTAAGTGGCAGTCTTCACCATCCATTGGAAGGAAACTATCATTACCTTTAGTTTTCCGCCGGTTATAAGCGACAGATTGCAGATATATGACGTTATCTGTCAGGCCAAATAGAACTTTAACCCCAAAGCACTGTTTGGTATCTCGATTATTTTGTTAATCAAACCTTTTACATACAGGGAGATGTGAAAGAAAAGTGTATTTTACCAATACTACTCACGATTGTAATGCGTACCCTCCTCGATATCCGAGAGGCATGTGCAACATAAAATCAAATTCCTACAAGCACGGCTCAAAGAAAATACTAAAGACAAAAGCCAGGGATGAAAACTGAATTTGCGCGCTCTCGTGACCAGTTTCTGCAATGCGATAAGCTAAGACCGGGACACCAGTTTCAAATCAAATCTAGACAATCGTTTGACAAGATAATGAATATTTTCGGGGCGTTCAGCTGCGTCGTTTTCGTTATCTTTGCGTTCTTTTAACCGGTACTGGAGCGGCAGATCTCAAAAGCGGCGTCCTGGTGATGAGGGATAAGTAACGCATAGGGTACGAAGGGAGCTGTGAGCGACAAGCCCTCTGTTGCATGTGCATTTTTTATGCAAGCCGGTGAATAGGATCTGTGGTCATCGGAGGTCTAGGGGAACAATGGAAAAGAGAAGGAGTATTTTGAAGTTTGCTGCAGCTGTTGTCATGGCGAGTAAACTAAATGAAAAAATTGAGTTCAAATTAACGAAATTCCAAACCATTTAGGCGGTACGGGGCAGCGGTAGCAGTAGTATTTCTATGAACATTTGATTGCTATCGTGAAATGGGCAGAAGGACGGAGTATTTCGGCGAAGGGGATGTGGGATATGAACTTCCAAGCGGCTTCCTGCGAGCCAAATGCATGGCCCAGCCAGGCCTAGACTGCATTATCCTGGCTAGTAAGGCTCTTCAGCCAACGGTTGACCTCCCCGCAGTCACAAATGTCAATGGTCTGATAGGTGGGCGGCCAGGTTTGTAGAATTATTCTTGTTTGGGGGAATGACGTAGATCTGATGCAAGAACCATATTTGAGTAATCTCTAATGGTACTGCATTTTATTGCCTAGGAAGTACAGCACTGAATCAAATTGAGTCGCGGAAGGCAAAGTAAGTCGGATCCGAAGACAGTATTTTCCACGGAACGTCGTATGGGGTGGAAAAGGAAAGGGCGAGAATGATAGGATCATTATTCTGTACCTGAATAGGATGATAGCAACTTTTACTGTCTAAAATTTATTATAACCATACGAGTTTAATGAAGCAAGAAACGGCAGCAGTTTTACTAAAGATAGTTGTACGTGATACGTATAAACTGGAAGGGCAGGGAAAGGTTGAAAATTAGGCGGATGAGTCGGTGAAACGCATGCCAACAGTCCGATTGATTACTATCCCAGATCACCCCAAAAGGCAGCGAAATGCATAAATACTTTAGTAATAATGATAGTTTGTGCATATTTATCGATTTTCGATAAGTATAAACTAGGCAACATCAGGAGATTGCAGATGCATTCGGTGACTGCTTTGCATCAACTCTGGTGAAGCACAGCAATCCTGCTACTCCTTGCTGACCTCGCTTGACAGCAGAGTCGTGCTAAACAGTTGTATTTTTCCCAAAGGACGGAGCCAAGCTATTGATAAAAACCAAAATTGGCTACTGATTCATTACCTCCGGCTGCCTTCGCACTAGGTGGGAGCGACATCCGAATTTTGTTGGCAAACATATTAGGCTCATCCATTTAAAGCCGCACGTTTCCGTCACACTGGAAAACTTTTGTAAGTATCTCCCTTCACAAAAGGGGCACACACTTTGACCCTGCAAATTAACGCCTTATTAACCACACCCTTATTTTCTCCAGAATTACGGAACGTCCGATTTTAGCGAGCCCTAGCACCTATCTTATGAAACATGGACTTATTAATACTGAAAAACATTGCCTATTTCTTAAGAAATCCTGCGCTGCTTACTTGACCGACTGCCTGAATGCTACCATTAAGGCCCTGGGCATTGGAGGGTCAGTTGTTGTTATCTTTTTTGGACAAAACGAGGGCCTTTGATAGAGTGTTCCGCCGTAGTTGCCTAATGAAATTTCATTCCGTTTCTTTTGTAATCCAGTCCTACTGTGGTTGTCATCATATTTGTCATCTACAAAGCAGGTAGTTTAAGTACATGGCGTCATAAATGAACCTGGACTATCGACCAGTGGTGTAATCCAAGGTGAATTTCTGGTCCCCTGCCCATTCTGTTGTACTTTAGAGACGTGTTCGATGTTATTCGAAACGACGCCCCTTTTCTTTTCGGTGACGATATCAAAATTTTCTGTACCTATCGCGCTGGAGTCTTAGAGTCCACCATGAGCAACATATCGCAAGACTCTTCGTCACTCTGTTCCTGGACAGAAGACTGGACGATTAGGTATGCCACTAAAGCAGCAGCATCATGGGGTAAAAATGGCTCACGCCCCTAAGAGAATTCAAACTTGGAAACCAAATCGTTTTCGTTGATTACCAAGTTCGCGACCCAGGTCAAAATTAATCTGGCATCTGAAGCTTCTCGGAATATTCTCTCACAAAAGTTGTTAAAGCAAATGCTCTACAGAACTCGGAAGTTGAAAGAAGGCAGGCTAAACCCCTTTAGAAGATTTCAGATCCATTATGGAGTATTGCGCTCGAGTCTGTTCAAACCTGAGGCAGTGCGGCAGAGTTGCAATTAAAAACGTCAAGCCTGTATTCACCAAGCAGTTGATTGGCTACTTCGTGGGCCTAAATTATATGCAACGCTATGAGTTGCTGAAATTACATCCCTTTTAGCGCGGACGCACGAAAGGTAACCTAGTGCTTATTACAAGGGACAGCTGCGCCTCCGCACTGTGTTAGAAACACTCCATTACTCCCTCTCAAATGTTGAGTCCATAATCACTCTCTCTGTTAGAGACAACTACTTTACCGGTAAACAATCGTTATTATGAACAAACTTTCGCAGCATTTACGCATTTTGATGTTATCATCTATTCCCTTTGAAACAAAACACATAGAGTACCTGCTGTACCGTTTCTCAGCCAAATTTATTACTCAAAACTACCCGAGGAAATGAGTGTGTGAAACTAGAAGGAGTTTATGGAAAACATCGAGGTCACCGTCTCATTCGTTGCGGAAACTAAAGAAAGTCTCCTTACTCATAAAAACATGAAGAAATAAAACTACGTGGACCTCCTGGATTCTTTCCTCCTCACACCTCAGTTCTATCTCCTGTCCACTTTAGACAATTCGAAACTCCTTCCTCCTCCATCACCATAGTTCTAAGTGTTTTTTATTGTTTTCCCATCGTATTTATTCCATTTTGGTATCATGTTTTGTCATTGTCACAAAAATCATGTAGCTTTCAGCCTTCGTGTCCCCTAAGTCCAACTTCATTCGGAGCTCCAAAACTAGCGCATACCACTTGCATACATGCAGTCTCACGTCGGATGCACCCCACTCTCCTGTTTTCACAAACGATCACCATCGCTAAATAATCTAGCTTCAGATCCGTATACCTCATTGTTTTAACTGTGCAGAGGGGTGCTCAAATACATCTCTCTTTCTCCTACTCCCCAACCAATCCCAACATCGCAGCCACAACGGTATTGCATTCCTACTCAGTCAACATCTTCGAACATCACAAGCCTCCCCAAACCAAGTGAGTTTGGCTCGTTGGAATCACCTCTGTTTCCAGCGAATCCAAATGGCACCCTCACGATAAAATTAGGTTGACACTTTGAATTCTTGCTTTTTTCACTCCTCATAGATTTCTCTCTGTCCATTTTAGGCACTTCGGACCTCACACTACCTCCATGAACGTAGAATCCTACGAAACTTCTAGCTTTTCTCATTGACAGTTTCCATTTACAGTGCCTGCTTGTCCCGATAATTTTTCGTGCTACAAAGGCATGGTCTTCTAGGGTGGCCTATAATCCATGATTTCTACAATGTGAATTTAGTCAGTCCCTAGTGCTTCGGTCTTTTCTTGTTAACTTTTTATTTGTATCTCTTGTCGTTGCCCATTGTCCGTCTCCCTAGACAGCGGTTCATTCCACTTCGCTCATGAGCATAGACGACCCGTACGCTAGAACAGCCCGTCCACCTCTTAATACACACCCAAAATATTCTAGTTGCCGACAATATCAGCCAACACCTCTTCATTTTGGATTGCACTGTACGTAATTATACTTTCCACTTCCGGGTTGATCGTATGATTGATGGCTTCTTCATCCCCAGCTGGCAGCTAGGCCATACCACTGCTCGTTTTTCTCCTTTCCATGCCGTCCAATTCTGCTTAGAGCAAACCATTACCTCATAATCTGGTTGCCGCGGTTTCCGCTCGCCTGAGATTATCCACTCCTGGAAGCGTAATATCCTGCTTCTCCTGGCTACACCATAATTGCATCTTTTCTGTCATTTTCCCCGCGCACCAGCGTTACATAATAGTACGAGGTGTGGTCAGACCAATCGCCCTGGCCTGCGCAAATAGGAAGGAAAGCTCGGCTGCAGCTATGTGCGGGTTCAGACAGTTTGGAGGATTACACACCCTGCGTTCACTCATAAACGATGTTTTCAGGTTCCGTGACCAGCACTCGGTCAGCATCACCCATTAACGCTGTTGTAGTAAACAGCTCTCCAGACTCTATGCTTACGTGAACCATTTTGTACTAGCTTCCTCTTGCTTCTTCCCAAAGTTCACTTTCGAAAACAACGCAGAACGAAATCACGGGGAGAGGATTTTATCAGCATCTGATTTGAGCTGAAGCTCTGTACGCACTTCAACTTTCTTCATGAAAGTGACTGGGGACCATCTTTTCTCATGAATCTTTATTCCGGCCTGCCAAATTTGGCAACAGACTGTTGCTTCTCGTAACTGTTCTTCAGAGGAATCCACCTTGCATTGCCTAATTTGAGTCCGGTTTCTCTTCTTCCGTTTGAGCTCGAACTCCACCGATGGACTGACGTGAAATTCTCCAAGTCAAAATTGCCGATGATAGCAGGATAACTGGCAACTCCAGCCAATTTTAATGGGTTGCTGGTCGTCGATTGGGACACCATAAAACCTTTGGGCCGTTACGAAGTTTCGATCGAGGTTGTTATGACTCGAGTTTTACCAACTGAAGATCAGCGCAACCGAAATTTGCTACGAAGAGTACAGCTCGGGAACAAGAAGCCCTCAGAGCTAATGCGGAAAATGTGACGTTTTAGAGTTGCACCGATCGGCGAAGACCCGATGTTAAGAGAATTGTGTCTTCAACGGCCCAACCACATACTTTCTTTGCTTGTTTCTGCCCACAAGCATTTAATAATAGTAGTAAAATTGTCGTATACTTTTAAATTCGCGAGAGGCATGCGCAAGGCAAGGAGTGTGAATAAAACATTAAAATTTCTCAGTAGAGGGTCAACAGAAGTCTAATAAAGACCTTGAGTTAGAGCATTTTAGGGAGCCAAGATGAATGACAAGATGTATTACAGATACGTTTGGTTAAAAGGCACACAGAAATCGAGTGGGTGCGTTTGGACACCCTTATTTTAGAAAGGCCCATCCACGATGAATCCCGGGTTAAACTGTGCATAAAAATGTCGAAGTACGCGCAAACATACCAACAACTCTACCTGGGGGGATCGGCATAACCTGCGTGTATAGTACCCCGGGTGCTGACCAGGAGAAAGATGCAATTCTCCTGAATGCTCTGGCAAGCATAGCTAAGGAGGCCAAGATTGCCCTTGCCATGAGGGACTTTAATTTGCTGCGAGAAGACTGGGCTCTTAGGATGTGCTTTCTGTAGGGTGAAACATGGATTTCCCGAACGGCTACACTCAAATGCGCCTCATCGGCATGGCGGAGAGGATACTGGGTATAGATTTGGATGCACACTGTTACTACGGGGCCTTCAATTGCAAGTCATAGAAATGACGTCATGGAACTTAAGGTCGATCCCAGCTAGACAATGAGCGATTACGTAACAGTGCAAATTACTTCATGCCTGCGCTAATCCGGCAAGGAACTCCAGTGATATGGATCTGGCAGAGCTCCAAGCCAAGGCAGCGGAGGTAAGCTGTGCCACGAATAATGGGGCTGATGTGGATGAGAGATGGGGTCTTGAGGGGTCTTTAGGAAGTCAAAATTGCAAATCAACGGCACCGTGGCGGACGGCATCCATCGCAAACAACGTTAGGCGGCGGATTCAATGCTGGCGGATGTACAACAATGCGCGTGACCAGCAAGATCGGATACCTAAAGTTTTGAACAGCGCAATTAGGCTGGGCTGGGGTGAATTACGCCAGCATGAAGTTATGTTGGCACAAAGTACTAAATATTACGCCTACCTCCGAGCAAACATTTCGATGGGGTCAACATGGCTCCGTTATATGTTGGAGGAAAGGACGTCACGGGTGACCACAAAGAAGTAGAACCACTGGCCAGGCACTTCGGTAGCCCCCATAAGGTTGACGTTGGAGAATCCAGAGAATTAGCTTCAGGCATCGAACCCCAGAACACCTGAGATTTGTTGATAACGGAGGAAGATGCAATCAAGCAACTGGAGGAGCCAGAAGATACTCACATGAGCATTCTTCAGCCATTAGCGGTAGTCACCGTTGGCCGGATGCGCAAGCCGCCCCAGGCCAATATGGACCAAGTTAAAGAAGTGTACAATAGCACCAGCGCGGCGGCTGTACCTACGCATAATGGATTGGCAAAATTTGCCGTGGAAACCCCCGGCTAGGCATTCTCACCAGCATTCTATGGAAAGTAATGCAGAACTTATTACAAACGCACGTCTACAACTGCTTAGCTAAGCACTCAATGCCATACCTAACTCAGCATAGCTTCACGGAGAATAGGTCTACTCCCACCAACGTCTTGCGCTTTTGATGAAATCACTAAAAACATTTGGTGAAGATAAACAGATCGGAGTATGTTATCTTGACTTCAGAAACATTACACTCAGTGAATGCTCCCCTATCCCTAACTAAGCTGGGGCCATTTGGTATCCGAGGTCGGGTATATCAGTGGGTGAGGGCCCTTTTTACCGGGATGCCATCTTACGTCAAGATAGGGATAAGTGCTCAGTGATATGGACTAGGCTTCAGGATCAACAGCTCCACGATTTCTTTATTTCCTGGTTTGACTGGAGAAGACATCAAGATGAGTTAATAGAGACTTCTAAGGGGCAAATCGGTCTTTCTGGTCTTAGCTTAAACGAATTTTTCGGCGACACGTGGTCAAAATAGGAGACTCGCAAAGGGCGATCCAGGCTGTCGGTTAGGTTGCAATTTTATCAACGGGGCCGTAAATATGTAAAACCGACGGCCTAGAGATTTGGTTACCGTGCGGACCGTGGTTCCCTAAGAGCAGACGTTGGATAAAACTGAGACGCGTGGCGCCTCGAAGCGTGTAAATGAGGGCAAAGCGTTGCTACGTTTTCGCTCAAACATTCCACAATCCTTGATAGTAATGGGGAATCGCTACGACACTCTCTGTCCGTTGCCATCAGGGTGAGATAAAGTATCATGTTCTCTGTGTATTTTAGCGAGGCCTACGGAACTGGACCTGGGAGTGGTGGATACCCAACCGGAAAGCATACAATCGAAAGAATGTGGACTCGGGAGTGGCGCAGGTAAATCCTGTCCTGCGAAAGCTAAGCTGAACTGAAGATAACACCACATACGTGGCTTTCATTCTATGCATATCATTGGAAGTATTCTTTTGGCTTGTCTGACCCTTTGGATACTTTCAGAGCAGTGCCATCTAAACTGAACTAAGTGACCTGAAGTTCGTCGATTTGACCTCGGGCCCGTCGCGCGGGGTTTTGACTTTCCGTTTTTGCGAGTATAATTGTAGGTTTCGTTTTGTCGCAACTGCCTGGTACATGAGTATTTAACCTTTTGGGTGTAGTGCACGGAGGTCGTTATTAGTACGTTAACAAATTTACAAAACACATTATCCGAAATACCAAAGAAATCATGGGGCTTACACAGAACATAGTTCCTGAAATTTACAAGACGGCGTAGGCAAAAAGACGAAAGTGACAGGAAAAAATTCATTAAGTCAACTTGTTGATATGAGTAATCCGCGCTCTGATCGCATGAGCCCATGTATGGATAGTATTGTTGATTTTCCGGGGTCGATTTCGTCTCAATTTGTTTTGTTTCCTCATCTACATCGGAATTGCTGGATCCAATGTTCCATAATTAGTTTTTAGCGTCAGTGGAATCCAGTTGGGAATTATTTCAACACCACTCATCTAGTTTACTGGGAATACCCACCTGTCAGTTTTTGTTTTCTTTAGTTTGTATTTGGCTTTACATTTTGCGGGTAATCATAAAAGCCCGAAGCAATCTTTGTGCTGTTTCACATAGCAGTCCACAATAAATCCGCCCAGTGAAAAGAAAATTTGGACTTAAGTTGCCTGCTGTCATGAATCACGGATGTCCACCATGCTGGCCTATCTACGATGTTCGATGTAAACAAAGATAAGGATTTTTGAGTTCAAGTTGCATCAGATTACAAGTGAGCTGACTTGCTTGCTGCAACTGCATAGAGCTCTTTGAACGGGGTTTTGGCTGGGATCAACACTGTCCTGCCCAATCGCGGAGATATACATCTCTTTACCTTAGGCCTTCCTTAGAATGCTTTATCCATGGATAGGAGGAACGATGTGAAGAAAGTTCTGTTCTTTGCAAAGAGCCGAGGTGCACTTTTTACCAACAGCCTAGGCTAGCTAGAGTCTCTTAAAGACTTAGATTATATAGGTCAGATTATATAGGTCAGCGTGCCATAATGAGGCGGGGAAATTTTTCAGTTAACTCAGGTTTGGGAGTAAGGTGTTGGATCCTAGGGTTCAACCTTTTGAAGCATTTGACATGTCTATCGCATGTCCATAGAACGGTTGCCACTTTGTATGCTGCTTCCCCGAGGAAGATAACGGTTGGGAGATGGTGGAGGTGGAAGCAAAAATCCTGACCAGCGAGCTGGCCCATGTAAGCTGAGTTACTCTACTTGTCCCGCATGATCCCCAAAAAAGATGTTTGGATTCAATAACTGGTATGGTTTAATTTCACAGTGACTTTCTTGAATTTGAAATCTTCCGGTTTCTACACATCCCTTCAACTTATTGTCCTACAGTTGATATGACTATTTCCCGTTCTCTCTTTTGACTGAAAAATTTTATGAAGTGGCGCCCAGGATCAGGTAGTTTGGTACAAAGCTAGTGATTGTAAGACTTGGCTAAACTATACTTTTGACATTGTGAGTCTAATGTAATATCAACAGGGCTATCGCCTTTCCCATAACACCAAGGAGACCAATGGGGAATTATACTTGTACTGTTAGATACCAGTCTCTGGACCCACGTTTGACCATCCGGTTCACTTCTCTCCTCTGCCAGATCGACTTAACGTCATCTTTGTCTTTCTTCCTTTAATCACAGTCTTACGTTTATCAAGGGTGAATGCGACAAATTGTCTATCCTGAAACCTAGGAACCTCAAAATCATCATCATCGTTCAGCGTTAAACAGCAGGGCAGGCCTCACTGACCGCTGCCTTTCCCCAGAGTTACACGTTTATATAAAAAGAGTAAATATCCAAGGAGAACAGGGAGTGGACCTACACAGGCGGGAACAGATAAGATTCTGCTGCAGCCAACACACGGAACACAGTTTAACGGAACAAACGCAAGTGTTTTCAGTCATTCCGATTCAATAGAAAATAACAACACGATCGCCACTTTTCACGGTTCACTGCCATATCCTTCAGTGTATCCAGTCAGCTAGGTGACGGATATTTCGGACCCCAATCACGAAGACGTGAGACACCTACTTTACCTAACTTCGCTGTACATTTTCTCATCCCACGTTGCCATGTCATCTGTTGGTCTTCACATGGATTCTTCCATTTCTTAGGAGGAACACAAAATAAGGCACGATATGGTAGACGAGTGTTCGTCATACGCAACACGTGACCCAACCAGCGTAGTCTACTAAGTTTCATACCACGAAACAAGCTAATCTCAGAGGTCGCATTCAATACCAGATTCCTATCCTCAATATTACTCACCCGGTCACTCCATCCAATCCTAGCCATACTACGTAAACATCGGTTGTCGAAAACCTCCAACTGACTCAAAGTACCTGTCGAGTTGCAGGGCCATTTTGCTGTGCGACGCGAACTGTGTCAGAAATTCGTACTAGATAGGAATAAATGATTATCTGCACAGAATTTTAGAAGTCTTTCCCCGTTGTCTGCTCGCTGTGCAGGTAAGGCGCATCGCTCACCTAAACACGACGCCGATGCACTCAGTTTTCCAACTTGTGCATTAAAGTCACCTGCTACCTCTACAATGTCAGAGCGTTTGCTCTTCCGAACAAGAGTGACGAGGTTATCGTAAAACTCGTCTTTCTTCATGTCAGTGCTGCAGTCTTTTGGAGCGTATGCCGAAATGACAAATAAGCTACGCCTAATACTACTATCCTTCCGGACGCCGACTGATCCCTGCAGTCTCATGGCACACAAGCGACTGTTGACTGGGATCCAGTCTAGAAAGGCTGCTTCGGCCTTCTCACTCAAGACTATTCCTACTCCGCGCTGACACATCAACAGATTGAGCTACTTCGTCCTCTGAAGTGCGAAGAAAATATCTTGACGAGACATTTGGCGCAGTTAGTTGAATTACTCTGCTCGACGCGGTATGTGGATACTTTAGTTAATAAGACCAGACGACTTACTCAGTGGCTTGTATGCTGAAATGTTTTCGCCTTCTTATAATCCTGTCGTAATTTTTTTTATTTCTATTGCTAATTTTCAGCTGTGCAAGATAGTAACCGTAAGCACAGCGCCTTAGTGCAAGGTTCACGTTTGGACAAACTGAAGCGAATGTTTATAACCATTAGCTTTACACTAGCGTTGCTCTGGCTTTGGTTGCTATTTCGCAACCCCAAACAATAATGAGAACCACGTAAAATCAAATGCCGGTAGCATCTGTCTGGAAGTTAGTTGGAGGAATTGAATGGTAAGGCAGCGAATCGTGAACATTGGCGATCGCGTTGTCTCTCTCTGCTGAATAAACATTTTTCAAAAATGTTCGTTTTTTGTCTGATTGTGTATCGAGTACTACGGGGCGCTATTAATGTCTTGCATCTGTAGGTGCACTGCCTGCCCACGCAACTTATATGACAATGTGCAATATGGTAAAGAAGGGAGCAGCCAGTAATACTTACCTTTCTGTTTAGCGCTTTATGACGATTATAGTATGTTTTTGTCGCTTTTCCCATTAGCACTCATCCAAATCAAATCTTCCTCCCCAAATGATGAACGCCCATTTTCAACCTCCTTTTGTTCCCCAGACTCCATGGCTGTGAAACACCTGTTTCTGTAGTTCCAATTACTTGCAAGTTTTTTTTAAATAAGGCTAACAAGCTGAATCTTACCCGAATATTCACCACGGGCTTCAAATTTATGGTGGTCTTTGACTGTCAGATTGCCCCATCTCAGTGCAAGTCAGTTTATGTCTAATAAAACAAAGTAGATCAGTTTTTCTGCCCAACGCAATATATATACTAGACTGCTATTCTTCCATCATATACCCGGATCCAATTTTACCGAAAATCGGTCATACTAATAGATGACCTTACACGGATTTCTGACTAGACTGGCCAACTCACTGCCGGTCATTTTATTTCAAGACTGCATTCGTTTGCTATCTAGTTTTAAGTTCTCACTTTCCTTCACAGGCAACAAACGAGTCATGTAGTGTTTTCTTCTCAAACGGGAACACACGAAGCACTGTTTCCTAACTTTCTTAGAGAATCGTGAGAAACAACTACCACTTTCAGTGAACCTTCTTTCTTGCTTGATTAATACCTTTAAATGTGGAAGAACAGCTTATTTTTTATTGGTGTCCATCAGACGTTTATCGATATTTGGTCTTCTGACAATAGAATCGAACTCTAGTGTTGTCATTTGTTTCTACCGGGCGTTAAAAATCGAAATGTACCAAAAGGTACTACGCTGTTTCAAAAGGCACTTTCAAATCTGAACTTGGTGCTCTGTGATTCACGGCCGCGGTTGCAGATACCATTTTAATGTTATGCCGCCTCCAGAATTCCACATTACCATGGAGATGCACGAGTTCGATTAACATTTTACTGTTTTATTTCAGACTGGGAACATCACGTATTCGTCCCCAGTGCGCAATCATGACAGATACTAAGCAAGCAACCATACCAAATTACATGAAATTCATTCTTGGCGGGTGTGCCGGGTGAGTTAGATGGTGGTATATTTACTGGCGATAAATTGCTCATTTTGTAATTGGCCCTTTAACATGAACTACTACCGTAGTTGGTAATTTTTCACTTGATTTTCATTGATTCATTTCAGCTACGAACAACCTGGATGCTTAGGTGGAAACTTTTCTATCCTCCAGGTGATATCACTCTCATTGCAGTAAAACTTTTGTGTGAGAACGTGACTTCACGCTCTTGAGTCTCGGCATGAACAAAAAATGGTCGATAGGTAGTTGCGAATCCATTTACGCATTCCATTTTCACAACAATGTGGTAACACTTATTTCGTGACGCACGATTGTGCATTATCGTACGCTTCCATATCTGATCCGTTAAGTTATTATGCGCGTTTTCTTGACAGATCAGACGTCAAATCTCAGATCCACCGATCACTGGCGATAGACGGCAACCCGCTGTCGCTCTGCTCGTTCCCTGACTTACTGGGATTTTATGCGATTCTATACCACCCCCAGTTTCAGGGTCATGGATACCGATCCCCCTTCACCTTGTCCTTACCTATCGACTCTGTGGTTCCTTCAAATGTTCGGCTGTACAAGTTTGAAATACTGTTGTAACAACCAATACGAAGTTGGCTTTTATTAGGCTTCCATTTTCGTTGGAACCACGACTGTTTAATTTTCACGTAGAATAAAAAACCCACTTCCACATTATTCATAAAAAATGGACTCCACGAGCCGGAAGTAAGCCGGAGATCCGCTTAACGCGCAGATACTCTACCAATGAACTACCGTGAACACGACTCCCGAACTAAAATTGCATAATTGTACATCTACTGTTGCGCGAACTGCTGCTCCAGCGACATCAAAGTGGTTCCTTTTCGGCTTTTAGTCTCGACCTTTTGAATGCAGAGTGTAACTGGATTTTGCATCCCATATGACATTTGACTGGTCATCCAACCACAAAACAACTAATGATTGGTATTTGTCCGAAAGTGCCTAACTTCAATGGAATTCCCGACGATTTGAGCGCGACTATAATTTGATCCAAACACTCAACAGACTTGCTGCGTTGCTGATGTGAAAACCAAATATTTTCCATCGGTTCACTCAGTCTTCAACTCGTAAATATTAAAGTGCACAACAACAACAACAACACAATGACTAGGACAGGACACATGCACAACAGGGGAGACAAGACCAGACAGAAATAGGACAGATTACCTCTCAGCTTTCGAAGTTCAGTCCACTGCCACCAATTAGAATTCCGTCCCAAGACGATACGGGAGATTCTTTGAATGTCTACTCGCCAAAGAAGGTGGAATAATAATATTGGTGGCAAGAAAATCGTCCATTCCGTATCCTATGGATTGTCTCATTCGTTTCACAATCCGAGAGAGGTGTAACGTGATGTATTTATTGACAAGTTTAGTCAAATTTGCAGCAGTCGAAACATACGAAACTCGGCTAACAACTGTCAAGACCTGCAGAAGTGCTCTATAATCACGTTTCTGAAGAACGGGGAAAATCACAGGTAGTCAGTAGAGAAAAATCGGAGAACTATCAAGCCAAAGGCAGCAATCTGGATTTTCAAATTTGAAAACGAGGATTTGTTTTGTTTTAATTGCCAATAACAGTAGCTTTACTGCGTTGGTTGATGCTCACACATGTAACGTGATTTATCCTAGCTGTCATGAATTTACAAAATGCGAATCTGGTAGAAATTAAGAGCGACAAATAGTGAAAAAATCGAAACTATGGGAGGGTGGAGCATAAAACCGAGTTAGTTACGGAACGCGTTTGAGACTTTTCTCCCAACCACGGACTTCCGTACCTTTCGCTATGAATACGGATTTCGTTCTGTTTTGCTAAGTGGTTTGTTAGTAGCCAAAGCGAATTTGGTCGCGTCCGAACAAGCGCCCTTTGTTTCGTGGTCTAAGTAGTTTACATGGGTAATCACACATATCATTGCTAGGAAAAGACAAGAAACATTGGAACCACGATACGGTCTGTTTTTAGCTAGGGTCAATTCGTTGTCGCCTGGCTGGTTACCAAACCCTGCCGGCCGGGACCTTATGAGTAGCTCCATGCCATCCCTAGTTTGAGGATCGTGGTTTCGGGCTATCTCTGTCCCTTGTTTAGTGAGTTCTAACGCCAATGGGACATGCTCCTGCCACTAGACCCTTATGAAAAGCGTGTCATTAGAAATCGTAGACGTCACGGAATATTGCTCACAAAGTGCTACGATTGAAGGTCAAATCCTTGCAGCTGACCATTCAATTTTCCACTAATGGCGGCCGTAAATCGATCTCTGACCTAGGTGCTCCGAATTCTCGAGGTTACTAAACCGTGGTTCTACATCTCCAGCATTTGGTGAGAAAGTCCTGTGTAAGGACAGTCTGCGGCTTTGGATGGAGATGAATTCTTGTTCAGTAGTACATCGCCATCTCTATGTTTCCTCGTCGTCGATTATTTTCTCCTAGTTTTTACGAATGATTCGCCATGGGAACCAGTGATCGGATTCTCCCAACTGCTTGCTAGTCTTTGGTCGCAGGGGTTATGTTTCACATCCACAAATGAGCAGGAAGATAGAAGTCTTAGCTCGGAAGGTGGTTTCACTACGCGTCCGCAACGGACGTCGTAGCTCCAAAAGGAGTCTACTTGTGTTGTCGTCCATCGATAGGAAGTTGTTCCTTAATTTGAACCTTTCGGTCTTTTTACTTCAGGCATTGACGATATGACAGTCTACTTTTTTCCGCTTAGCACTCGTGGCACATTGCAGATTGTGGGTGCGTAGATAACCTACAACGTTTCGGTCTGATCCGCTTGTTGTTGTTCGCCTAAACACCGAGAATTTTCACAGTTACAAGAAAGAGTGAAAACCTCAGTGAGCGAATTTGGCTGAATCGATTGGGATCCATGTGAGCCGTTTGCCAGTTGCGTTCAAAGTCCAGAAATACAGTCACTGGTTTAGCCATGTACAAAATAGTCACCATTACAAATTACTCTCTAAAATTTCCATTCTTGGTGTTTGATTTTATCCTTATTTGCTCTTCGTAACAGAAACCAAAACGGACGAGTCTAAAGATAACGAGGGAACGAATTAAATAGAACTGAATCAATGTAGCTCGATAAATAGTCTATAAATTCTCGTTTAAACGAATCCTGCAGCCTGGGAAACAGTCTGGAACGGTGAAACTAATCTGTGAAGGTGAAGCTTCTGCAGTTCGAACAGCAGTTCAATCTAATTGGAATCTCTGCAGACAGAGAATGGGAAGTGCCAAAATCAGTGTATCCCGTAGATGGGACACATTCGCACACATTCAATTCCATCAAAGATATCACTAGGTGTGGCAGCCTGTGAGTTAAAAAACATAGTCAGTTAGATGGTTGATAATTTTCAACTAATGCTTGCTCAAAGAATAACGAGTGATTATATGTGAGCTTGAAACAGGGTACGTCTGTGTATGCGTGCACTCGGCAGCGCCCACATTAAAGTCTGCATGCATGCACTGCACGTATGGAGTTGTTGATCAGAGTTCTCATTCTATGCGCTCAATTACAGACAACTTTTCATTCGTTTTGTTCCAACATCATTCACTGACTGGTCCTCGCGTTCCTGGACACAATCCGTTCGTTCGTTTCAGTGATTATGTCTTCTCCTAGTGCATGCATACAAATATTGACTTGCTCAGTAAGGCACAAACACGTCGTGTACATTTCAACTGAGGCTAAATTACCGTCCCCGCTACCCTTTTTCGGCGAGCGAACGTTTGCCATGTGAATCGACTCTAAACCTACACCACTTTCCATGGGTTAACGTTTCATCAGAGAAATTTAGTATACCAAGGCACAAATTCGTGACGTGAAATTCTGAGTTGGTGAGAGATCGAAATACTTGAACACGTTGTCGTGTTCATTTTGCACACTTTTCTTCCCAATCTTGATTAGAATGATTATTTGCCCTGGACCCCTCTGACCTTTAGCTAGCTAGTTGTTAACTTGTTGCATCTTTATTTCAATCACTCCGTTGGCTTACTTGCCGAACTGAGCTACGCAATTGTCGCTTGCATGGAACGCCCCAGTCTGTGATGTTCACCATGTTCAGACAGTCTCTGTCCGACTCACTTGATCTATTTAGTATCCTTTCACTTCTTTGGACTGGTTTTTGCCGTTGTCTCACTGCATCGTCCCGCAGACGGAAAAACGAATAACCATAAAGATTATCAAACAAATGGAAGGGGAATTTACGGTTAAAAATTATATAGGCGATGCAAGATCTCCGGAGATGGCTACGCGACTCAACGTAGAATCTGGCCCTATCGCGTAGTGTCTACAATCATCCGGTAGGTAAATCCCAATCAGGGATTCTGAAGTCCACTGTTCCCGGTGTTTTAAGATTTTCTCATAGTTCCATTCGTTTGTAAACCTGTCTTCGGGAAGGTTTCCCTGAGTACTTCGAAAGTTGGCTTATTGTTGACTTTTCGAGCAAAGCTATTGTTATAGATTATAGAACATCAGCGTGCGTGATGTTTTCCTCTCCACCATATCGTTACACAAACCGAATACACCAATCAATGCTCGTCTCGATTGGCAAAATGCACCGAATAATTCGAAATACGATCATGTTGATTCCCTTGCCAATCCCATTGACGAAACGTACCCTAACCTAATGATATGCCAGTTTCAGCATAAACTAGACCGTGACAACATGTGCATAGTAAATGCTCCTATATTCCCATGACATAATTCACCACACGATGTCATCGCTCAACTGGCCATTAAGAAACCTTGGAAGCACTGTACCGCTGTTTCATTCTTGTTAGGAATCATATACCCCTCAACTAGAAGACAGTGAATCGACCACGAGTCACCAAATTCTCAAGGTGAAAGTTCGTCACGACCCGGTCCCATTTTCGATCCGCTCTAAGCATGTTGTAGTTTGCACTATATATGGCTTTCGTAGGATGTAGAATGCATTTGAAAACTGCGCACCCAAAAGTCGATACCACGAGTTTTTCTCGTCTGTTTATGTGTCACTTATGAGTTCTTCATTCATTATTCTTCCAATCTCAGTTTTTTACTGAAGCGGAATAATTACCGGTGCACGTGCCCACTAGGCGCATAGGTCTGAAGTAAACTAAACATACTCACCTCATTCCTCATTTCTGTTATGCTCTACTCTCTCTCTCTCTCTCTCTCTCTCTCTCTATTCCTTTTCCCAACTGTTCGAAAACAGAATGTCGGCCACGGTATGCGTACAACCGTTGGACTTGGTGAAAAATCGCATGCAAATGAGTGGTGAGTTTGTTTGACCACACCAACCTGACGGGCATTTTTATTGAGTTTCGTGCAATTTGTGCACATGTACAGTGATTTCAACGAACGGTGTACACCTGGAAAAAGCTCTTCTAGTGTGTATATATACGTGCATGTGTGTGTGTGTGTGTGTGTGGTAATGTGAGGAACAAACGTTATGCAACTTCATTGTTTGATTTCGGATATCGATCCCGCTATACTCCGATGGGGATAGGGCGGTTTAATCAGTCATCTCAATCACAACATTTGAAAAGTGCGGGATTAATTTACCAAACACCATATCTCAAGATGAACTTGTACGAAACGTCACCATAGACGCCAAATGAACTTCAGCTGCTTGCATTGCAACAATTGGTGGAGCGTTCCTGTGTTAAAGTTGGCCACCGTTCAAGCCTTTTTGATGTCGAGGACTTAAATTCGAGCAATGCTTTTTCTTTATTTTAAGTTGACGATGTTCTAAGTATTACACAGTTAAAAATTTTCAGATAGTACGAATTCCGACCTGATTGGCCGGTTTGTTTTTGGTTCAAGGTGATCTCACATGACTCTAAAAACAGTGTATTTCAATTTATTCGTAGCTTGTATCCGTGTGTCACCAGTGAACGCGCTGCAGTCCTCCGTACTACTCTTCTCTCTCTCGCTGCTGAGTGGAAAGTGGCGGGAAGTCCCATCTGAAAAATGTTTTGATTAACGTTATTACTTGGTTAATTTTAGAAAACCCTAGTGGTTTTCAGCAGTTTTCAATGGATCAAATTTCAGAATGATTGGGGTAGGTCGATGTTTGTTTAAGTAAACGATCTACCGGTACGCAGGAGACTATCTCTTATTTCAGTCGAAGAAATCTGCCATTATTTCTGTATTCTCCTTAGACAATTATAGCGGAAAGTCTAGAAGAAGCGGTTTACACTTTGCACTCCAAAGTGGACCAGTGTCGTTGTAAAAATGAAGACAGAACGTCTGTATTTTGCAGTGCGGATTTGCATATCACCGTGGCCTACAGAATTAACTTCATAATTACTTACCAGACTTTCGCGCGACCGGATAGTCTGTCATATCGATTCGGAAAAACAACAATCTACTCCATTTTCGTCCCCAGTTTCTTTGTTTTGTTAGCAGATCGTGGAAAACGATAATGGATGACTGACATTCGGTCAAAATCAACCAGTTATGAACGGAAACTATAAGATGAACTAAGACCTTTGACGAATAGCTGTGGAAATGACCAGTGGAGTCAGATCAAGCAGGTGACCGCACTTGGCAGCCCCTGCAGTCCTAGATCTAATATCATCCAAAGGCACTGAGACACGCAAGAATCGCTGAGTCTAACTGAGCAAAAACGTCATATCCATAACTACATAATGGTTAGTAATGTACGACGACATCTGCAACTTCAAATGATGGTAAGCCCTAAGAAGAACCGTGAAAAATGGTAAATTAAAGTTACTGAATTAGCGGCTGCTTCAGGTAACAGTCCAAGACTATCTAAGGTTGGGCACAACATTGGTAGGCGACTACTTTTGGTTAATGAGATGATATTCAGCAGAAATGCATGCCCTATTCTCGGTGGGAGCAGATATTCGGCCCTTGTAAAGTCAGGTTAACTCCAATCGTTGCCAGATTTTTAGCTTTGACAATGCTGCGCCGTTCGCACGGGTTCACGAGAGTAACTACCTGGATCAGTAGGCTAGATTTCGCCCAGGTCGAAGTTGCATCGTCCAAGGTTTTATTCTTCCGCACCTTCTTGAATCGAGCCACGGCCACCGTCCTCCGACAATCGCAGTTTTTCTGGATTTGAAAGACGCCTTCGACTCATTAACCTTGGGAGTGCCACTCAGTTCTCTTCATCGGAATGGTATGCCGGAAAAGTTCGTGAACCTCCTGAGAGCATTGTACTTGTACATGTATGGCCGTGTGAGGGTGTATGGTGAACTATCAAGTTCATTCGAAACGACTAGCGCTGTTCAACAAGGGCGTCCTACTTATCCAGTCTTGTTTAACTTCTTCATAGACGAAGCGTTGGAAGATGTTTTAGGAGAGAGAACCTATGACCTAGATTACGCAGACGATATCGTGAGCCTGTTCGATTCCCCGCAGGGTGCGCACCTTGCAGTAGACAGATTGACGAGGGTTATAACCCTATTCGGGATGTTTTACACCTTCAAAGTGTAAAGTGCTGTTGTAGAACTGTACGACAGCAGTCCCAAACGTGATGCTGGATGGAAAGGAACTAAAGACTGTGGACTGTTTCATTTACTTCCAAGGTTGTGTGATGCAGAGTGGTAAGAAGATAGTGTGGGTGAGCATGCGTATCTCCAGGGCTCGAGGAGCACACATTGAACTGAACCACTTGTGGTGACGATCTGATGTTTCACTGCAGTTGAAAGGTTGTGTTTACTGTGTGGTAGAACGCTCATTCATTTTGTGTGGTTGCGAGACATGGTGAATGTGTGTCGGAGACGTCCGTCACTTAGAAGTTTTTGATCACCGATGTCTGGGTAATATGGCCAGAATTGGATGGAGTTACTGGGTGAGTATTGTGCATGTTAGGAACCTAATATCAGGTACCGGTCCTGAGAATATCCTATTTCAGTATTATAAAGCTTAGTATACTTCGTCGATTGGATCACCTGTTGCTTATGGCGAACACTCGTTTATCTATTTTCAGTTCTTCCCAGTGAGTGGAAGAAACTATATGGAGGTGAACAGATGAACCGATGGTGTGTAATGATAAAATGCACTTCGGTAAAGTACGTGTCTGACGTGTCCGCCGTTGGTATTTGAAATATCCGTCATCCAGTTGACTGGAAACAAGGATATGACTATGAACCGTGAAAAATGGCGATCTTATCACTTTCTGTCGAAGCAGAATGACTGAGAAAGTGCAGAGGTCCTCTCTCAGCCCCAACAATGTTTATCCGTTTTATCTACAAGATGGACGCAGCTTCGTCCCTAGCTCATTTGTCCTTCCAGTACATCGAAAAAATGCTAAATGCTTACGGTGCCCCTGTTGACGACTCCTCAAAGTGTGAACACATGCACTATGCCTCCCGTCATACAATCGTTTGGATAAATGCCAACTGTTAACACGTGCACTTTTCTAGTCCGAGGTCATCGAAGAAGTCCCAGGTCAGATTTTATCGTGTCTCTGTACATGCCTATTGCTGGCAATTACACTCACTCCTCGACGATGTCATCTCGGCTTGTCGCACAATGTTTGTGGTCGACACGCCAAGTTCAGAAGTCAGAGCTTCGTGGAACTGTGAAAAACAACTTTCCTCATGCGGAATTCAACCAAAATTACTGTGCCATCGAAAGTGTTCAGGCTTATGTTCTATGCTGTGTGTGTTTGTGCTAGTTGCAGAACATATCCGTAAACTGAACGACTGCACGTCATTTTTTACTTTGTTTCTTTACTGCTCCATCGAGGAATAGACGATTAAAACTGCTTCACACCCTTTAATCACATTACCCCTGATAAAATTGTTTTTGTTAATTGATGGTTTACCTCGCTATACAGTTCGTATTAAGTGAGGGGGCAAGACGTGAGCTCGATCCCATCTAAACCCACTTCTACAAATTCGCCGAGCTGACGATGTTCGGCAGAAGCTTTTCGTGCACAACTTCATGTTCATCCGTAGCTTTCATTTCTGTTTGCCTGCTTGTTCCCTTCGTTCCCGATCAGGGCATTTTTAGATTGATTTCAGAAGCTGTTGCTTTGATTTGAGAAAATGTCATGTCAATTTGAGAAAGTAGCACATTGCCGAAATCAGTTTTTCCCGCGGGTCGCATTCCTCACCTAGACGAAGCTAACCGCAACTATGTGTTGCTAATTGCACCGCTGTTGGGAGTTAGAGGATGCCTCATGCTAGCGATGAAAATCAAGGGTATGATGTTGCGAGGTTGGTGATTTCAGCGGTCGCATTGAGCCGAAACGAAAGTATACGATTCCGTTTAGGATTTCATTAGCTTTGGCCAAACTGTCACACGGTTTTTGTGGTTCACTTCCGTTCGCCAGTACTGTAGGAGCATCCTAAATTCTTCGGCTTGATGAAAAAGAATTGCATTGGTAGTTGTCAAATCAACATTAGCCCTAAATTTTTAGCGTTTCATCCTTCCCCACCAGTTGAATTATTACTAGTTTTTTTTCATTCCTGCTTCCCAGCGTCACTTTATGAATGTGTATAACTCCTTGTAGCCACTATTTTTTTTTACTGTTTTCTCTGACGGTTTCCATTGACATTTTGGTGGACACTCATGCGAGAATGAGGTTATTTGAGCTCTTAAAGCTAACAGCCAGGGTCAGATAATCTATCATCGATCACACACAACGCACGGGGTTTGGTTGTACATGAAAGGTCACAAATTCTATCAGATTTTTCGACACCCAGGTCAAAACACGCGGTCAGTGAGATATCGCGCGAATCACAAACGAATAGACATTCTGTTATACATTGAACTACTGTAGTGTTTGACTCTGAGGACAATCACATGCACACGAACACCAATCGCACCGTCCAGACGGAACCTAAGTGGCCGACAACAACAATGTCCTTATCATACAGACTGTTTTTCATTTTCTGCCACTTTGAGCGCTGAAAGTTGGATTTTACACTTGCTAAGCCTCGGTGTCCGGTATTTTCTATATTTCTAAACCATTGCGGATCGATCGCACATTCCCTGCAGGAAAAGACCGTATTACATAGCTGCTTCACTTAGGATCTGCGACTAGCCAGTGGTTGTCGTTGTGCTACAGAGTCGACTCTTTTGAATACCGTGTAGATGTCGATAAAAAGCACAATACCATATCCGATTTTCCACGACTAAATAAGGTATACGGGCCACTAGGCTTCCGGTCGCTTTCCGTTTAATCTTGCATTGTCCTCGTGCTAGCCGTTCCGTCGACCAAAAGTGATGAACAGTCCAGTTACTTGTGCCCTTTCGTAGGTCGTATATAGTGGGAGGTTGCAAGATTCTTTTTGTCGGTACTTTTGGTTGATTACCATTACGAATAACGATTCACTTTCATTCCCTTTAACAACAACTCGGTGGGAAACAGAGCCTAATCGTGGTAGTCCTCGACTCTTGTGTCTGATGACGTGCTTTGATCTGCATAGTCCTCCTTTTGTCACTACCTCCTGTCTGTTTATTTCGCTTTATACTGGACGGTGCTGTGAGGTAGCAACCGAAAGTACAATAAGGTAGTACACGGTGGTTGGCTGTAAACGCTTAACTGAATCGAAAAGTTTCTCACAACTAGGAATCTACTGGTTTCCTCATCTACACATTCAAACTCCTATTTGGAAACCGTGTCCGCCGTCCTATAATATCGCCTTTGTATAAGTCTGTGACGATTGATGAAGAAGATTTGAACCAACTATTAACTGTTGGTTCTGATAGTGAATAACATCACCTGTTACAGAGTCTAACGTTCTTCGAAGTTTTCGGTTTTCTTTTGTTTCTCTCTGGCATGGGTGCAGTGGAAAGGGCATAGGCCGCAAAGCTTCAGGTATCCTAAGTACACTGGTGGGAATGACCGGCAGCCAAGATCGTAAAATCAAAATCGACTGTAAGCCAAACGTGGTGGCGAGGTGTTACCGCGGATTACCGTCTTCTATCAGCGTGGCTTGTAGTCCTGTGGTTTGAATCTCTGGCTTTCGATGTAACGAACGTTCGATGCGATTGATCGCCACTTTTTAGAGTAATTACTATTGGGTCTATGTCACACTTCAATCACTCATAGAAAAACAATGGAATGCACGTTTTTATTGTGCCCCTGTTAAAACTATTCGCTCTTTAAGGAAGGGCAAAAAACAAACACAGTTACATACCACACTAGATTTTGTTGGTAATTTATCAGAAAAGTTAATAGACTCTTTATGCATACACCGGTAGATGACAAACAAAATCGTTCTGTTGTGCTGCAACTTGATCTTCCGTCATCGGGAAGTTTTCAGGATTTTGGTCGATTTTTGACCTCCCACACATTTTGGTTTCCCCTATGATGGCCAGCACCTGTTTGCGTACTTTTCCAGCCAGGATTTGTGCAAATAACAACGATNAAAAAAAAAAAAAAAAAAAAAAAAGAGTAAAAAAAAATTTTTTTTTTTATTTTCCTCGTAATCATGCCAATACATAACATTATGCATGATTTAATTTAAATAAGAAGGGGATGATAGATTACAGTTCTAGTAATCAAATAATCCCCTTCTTATTTAAATTAAATCATGCATAATGTTATGTATTGGCATGATTACGAGTAACTGAAAACGAGCTTGTTCATCACTGTGTTATTTCTCAATTTGCTCTGTGGGATTAATCGCAATATCGATTGGTCACCAATTAGCCTCGATTCGATCGGAAGCGGATATCCTGCGCATGTGAATTTCTGTCCATCTGACCACCCGCTGTGATAAATAATCAATGACTTTTCTAAGTTCTCAGTGCTTCGAGTGTTTAGGCTGGAGCTAGGCACTTTCCGTTTCTATTACGATTAAACAAGATCGGTCATCTAGTTTACGTTTAGTGCACTTGAGTGTTTTTCATCACAAAATGGTAGATTAAATCATATCTGATAAGGGACAGTACATGCATTTGAGCAAGATAGCTTGAATTAAACTATTTCACGTTCATTCACTCAGGTGTCTGCATGAAATCAAATTGCCGGGGACTATTAAACATTAGGTGATTTAGTCAGGAGGAGCGCTTGAGAAATCACAACGAAGAAAGCTAAATAGGTAAAAGCGAATCGCAAGATCAATATATCTTCACAAATCGGTTTTAAAACACAGTGGCTGACGCTGTGGCAGACCGGAATAGCCAATGTTGGCCTCGTTGGTTGGACCTAGCCGGCAGTTTTCCTAGTTCGGAATACTCCAAATGTCCCCTGTAAGTGTCCGCTGGTGTTGGCCCATTGGGACACCATTGACATAACGCTTGTTTAGGTCTCTGAACAGCCTTAGTTCATTAGATGAGTAAATTGTTCAGGTACTTGGCCGTTAGGCTGAAGTCCCCGGTGTGACCACACACCGAAAACTGTTTCTTTCACAGAAACTTGGGTGAAAAATTAGGTCATACCATAGGTTTGTCCTTTGCATTAAACGTTCTTGTTTTGTCAATAACTCAAAAAGATCCTTTGAACTGCGGATAACCATTTTAGATCTTACTTAAATGTTTTTTTAGCCGATCAGTCACTTTTTGATAGGGTAACTTGGCCATCGATCTTAGCAATGCTCATTCTTTGCGCATTTTTGCTGGTTCGTGCGTCCCAGCTATT
Source organism: Fasciolopsis buskii (assembly GCA_008360955.1). NCBI lineage: Eukaryota > Metazoa > Platyhelminthes > Trematoda > Plagiorchiida > Fasciolidae > Fasciolopsis > Fasciolopsis buskii. The sequence goes on along the minus strand of LUCM01004518.1, from coordinate 42,307 downwards.
TTCAGCCCCTGGGGTCAGTGTCATCGAAACACGTTTCAGTGGTGACGCCACAAACGTGTTATCTTATTTTCGCGATTGTATCTTCACCTATTGATTCGCAAATGAATTGTTTACTACCTGGCAGTGTAGTCCTCATTTTCAGAATTCGCCGTTATTACTTGGGAGTGTAAATCGTGATCCTTTATCAGATCAGAAAACGAACATAATTTCATTTCATTACAATCGCATCGAAGACCCAGATTAACCTTTTGATAAGATATCAGGGGAAATCGAGTCACGAATCATGAATCGATTTGCCATATCAGTAACGTCCGCATTGGCCAATATATTGCCAGAAAGTTCCTTTTCCTTGAAAATTACCACTGACCACATTGAGAGAACACAAGTTGGCGAACAACCTTGTTTTCAGTGATTCGTACTCATGCCATTACATCATTATATATCTTGACAAAAAAGATGTATAGTGATGTAATGGCATGAGTACGAATCACTGAAAACGAGCTTGTTCGCCAACTTTTGTTCTCTCAAAGTTCCTTTTCTCCATAACGTTGTCGAATATATGCGACCTTTGATGTTTTTTCTTATTCGTGATATTCCAATCGCGATATGCTAACATTGTTTGCTTGATTGTACACAAGCATCTGAATAAGTTGACTCGGAGTAGTTGAATAGTGCTANGAAAAGACCGTATTACATAGCTGCTTCACTTAGGATCTGCGACTAGCCAGTGGTTGTCGTTGTGCTACAGAGTCGACTCTTTTGAATACCGTATAGATGTCGATAAAAAGCACATTACCATATCCGATTTTCCACGACTAAATAGAGTATACGGGCCACTAGGCTTCCGGTCGCTTTCCGTTTAATCTTACATTGTCCTTGTGCTAGCCGCTCCGTCGATCAAAAGTGATGAACAGTCCAGTCACTTGTGCCCTTTCGTAGGTCGTATATAGTGGGAGGTTGTATGATTCTTTTTGTCGGTACTTTTGGTTGATTATCACTACGAATAACGGTTCACTTTCATCCCCTTTAACAACAACTCGGTGGGAAACAGAGCTTAATCGTGGTAGTCCTCGGCTGTTGTGTCTGATGGCGTGCTTTGATCTGCATAGTCCTCCTTTTGTCACTAGCTCCTGTCTGTTTATTTCGCTTTATACTGGACGGTGCTGTGAGGTAGCAACCGAAAGTACAATAAGGTAGTACACGGTGGTTGGCTGTAAACGCTTAACTGAATCGAAAAGTTTCTCACAACTAGGAATCTACTGGTTTCCTCATCTACATATTCAAACTCCTATTTGGAAACTGTGTCCGCCATCCTATAATATCGCCTTTGTATAAGTCTGTGACGATTGATGAAGAAGGTTTGAACCAACTATTAACTATTGGCTTTGATAGTGAATGGCATCACCTGTTACAGAGTCTAACGTTCTTCGAAGTTTTCGGTTTTCTTTTATGTCTCTCTGGCATGGGTGCAATGGAAAGAACATAGGCTGCAAAGCTTCAGGTATCCTAAGTACACTGGTGGGAATAACCGGCACCCAAGATCGAAAATCGAAATCGACTGTGAGCCAAACGTGGTAGCGAGTTGAGTTGCCGCGGATTACCGTCTTCTGTCAGCACGGCATGTAGTCCTGTGGTTTGAATCTCTGGCCTTCGATGTAACGAACATTCGATGCGATTGATCGCCACTTTTTAGAGTAATTACTATTGGGTCTATGTCACACTTCATTCAATCATAGAAAAACAATGAAATGCACGTTTTTATTGTGCCCCTGTTAAAACTATTCGCTCTTTAAGGAAGGACAAAAAACCAACACAGTTCCATACCACACTAGATTTTGTTGGCAATTTATCAGAAAAGTTAATAGACTCTTTATGCATACACCGGTAGATGACAAACAAAATCGTTCTGTTGTGCTGCAACTTGATCTTCCGTCATCGGGAAGTTTTCAGGATTTTGGTCGATTTTTGACCTCCCACACATTTTGGTTTCCCCTATGATGGCCAGCACCTGTTTGCGTACTTTTCCAGCCAGGATTTGTGCAAATAACAACGATCAACCCTATCCCCGTTAATCTGGAATATCCCTCATTTGGTTGTCCGATTCGTTACCAACGCTACTCTGTTGTGATCTAGTCGGACTTCCCACTAATTCTGCGCAATATCGATTTGATTACTAGAACTGTAATCTATCATCCCCTTCTTATTTACAGTAAATCATGCATAATGTTATGTATTGGCATGATTACGAGTAACTGAAAACGAGCTTGTTCGCCAACTTTTGTTCTCTCAAAGTTCCTTTTCTCCATAACGTTGTCGAATATATGCGACCTTTGATGTTTTTTTCTTATTCGTGATATTCCAATCGCGATATGCTAACATTGTTTGCTTGATTGTACACAAGCATCTGAATAAGTTGACTTGGAGTAGTTGAATAGTGCTATCACCTTTTTTCTCAAACTTATTATGAGATGATAATTTACAAGATAAACCCTGACTGACATACGGTACCATGACTAACCCGGTGTTCCTTGTGTTTCTAGCTTTCGTTGTTAACGGGTGAACTCAACTGCATTTACTCTCCCATTTACTTTATTTAACTAAGATCGGGTATCGTATTTCGCCGATCTAGTGCGGCTACTCCTGGGAAAACCGGGAGAGTGTAAATGAGTTCATTGTGCTTGTTTCGCATCATTTTTACACTTGATTTTTCAATGCAGCGAAGCAGAAAAACGTTCCATTGAGTCAGATACCAAAAACTGAGTTCCATAACCCTGACCCGTAATCATCATAATCATCGTATTTCCGCTTCGCTGCATTGAA